>NIVC01002415.1:0-17500 GCA_002269645.1 Macrostomum lignano
GCGCGCGGGGCCGCCAATCTTGTGGAGGGTCTCATTAACTCATTAACGCCCGCAAAGTATGGGTATTACTATTATTGTGCCATAGACATTTGTGTCCTTGACAAAGACGTGGAACAAAATTAGCATTAACTGCCCGCTAATTTGCATTAAAGTAAGTTTGACTCCTGCAAGCGGGCTTAAATGTAGTCTATGGCATTAAAAGGCAAGAATAAGTGCCCAGCGGCACAAAGGTCATGGTACAATTATGGGGTGGGTGGGCGCGCGTTACTTCTGCCAATTTTTGGTATATGGACAGTTAATATGTACAGCTAATTCTGCGTACACCAATGCATTGAAACTTGGGGGCTGGGTGCGCTTATGCGTACAACAACGGCTACGGTGAAGCGCTAATTATGCGTACTATATTGTACTGGTCATATCGCTTCTGTACGACACAGTGCACACTGATTACATTTATAATTAGATTTACATGAGAGTTACATGCATGAATATCTCACATAATGACTTACATGAATCGAGGGTCTGGACCAATTAGAAGAGGTCTAGTGCATTTAGATAGGCGTTGAATTTGCATTTGCTCTGACACCCACCTCACCTCCAAAATCAACACTTATCTGCACGTTACGTAGTGGCTGCCTGCCTTGGCAGAGTCCCTGATGAGGGTAATGGAGCCATGGTGGTGAGCCTTGTGCCACCAAAGGCAGATGAGACAGTTTTTTGGACCCCAGTAGTCCACTGACTGCTCTTCCAACTTGGGCCACCATTTCCTTTGGTTGAAGGCTGAAGCAGCAAATCTTGGATCCTTTAAAAGAAAAAAGATAAAGAAAAAATTGTATTGTATATACTTTTAAGTTTCTTCTAAATCATAACTTTCTTCTAAAAAAATGTTTTTTCTTAAAAGTATTAAATAATATTCAGTAAGCTTACCATTTCCATGAATGAAGGATAATAGCCAATAGGAACAACCATAGGAGTAGAGATGCTAATACCGGGATCCCGGTTTCGAAAAATATCGGTTTTTTGGCCATTTTTTCGGTATTACCAATACCGGTATTAGGGTCCGGTATTGGTCCGGTAATGGTCTAAAATTATGTCTGTATTTTTACAAATTTGCTATTTTTTGTTAAAATTGCATTTTCCTAGACATTAAAAAATGCTTTTGCTTCGGCTTTTTAGCTCTAAATTTCCTCGGGATTTGGGGATTTCTTAGAATTGGGGAAAATTTTCACTTTCTGCTACTATAAGGAGTAAGCCTGGGGATACTCCTGGTGGCGTGCACCTGATCGGCGGGAGAGCAGCCGGAGGGCAAGGCGGGGGGGGGGGTGAGAGCGGCGGCTCAGGGGGCGGTGGGAGCGGCAGCAGCGGGGGAGGGACCTCCCTAACCCTAACCCTAACCCTAACCCTAGACGTCGTCCCCAAGGGCCAGGACGTGGTCCCGAGGCGGGGACGTGGTCCCGATTCAGGGGACGTAGTTCCCGAGGACGGGGACGTGGTCGCCGAGAGCGTGGTCCCTGAAGGGGGGACGTGATCTATTAAGGCGGGGACGTGATCTATTAAGGCGGGGACGTGGTCCCGATTGAGGGACGTGGTACCCGAAGGCAGGGGACGTGGTACCCGAAGGCAGGGGACGTGGTCCCCGAAGGCAGGGGACGTGGTCCCCGAAGGCAGGGGACGTGGTGCCCGAAGGCAGGGGACGTGGTCCCCGAAGGCAGGGGACGTGATCCCAGAAGGTGGGGACATGGTCACAGAAGGCGGGGACGTGGTCCCGATTCAGGGGACGTGGTCCCGAAGGCAGGGGACGTGGTCCCGAAGGCAGGGGACGTGGTCCCCGAAGGCAGGGGACGTGGTCCCCGAAGGCAGGGGACGTGGTCCCCGAAGGCAGGGGACGTGGTCCCGAAGGCAGGGGACGTGGTCCCCGAAGGCAGGGGACGTGGTCCCCGAAGGCAGGGGACGTGGTCCCCGAAGGCAGGGGACGTGGTCCCCGAAGGCAGGGGACGTGGTCCCCGAAGGCAGGGGACGTGGTCCCCGAAGGCAGGGGACGTGGTCCCCGAAGGCAGGGGACGTGGTCCCCGAAGGCAGGGGACGTGGTCCCCGAAGGCAGGGGACGTGGTCCCCGAAGGCAGGGGACGTGGTCCCCGAAGGCAGGGGACGTGGTCCCGAAGGCAGGGGACGTGGTCCCCGAAGGCAGGGGACGTGGTCCCAGAAGGTGGGGACGTGGTCACAGAAGCCGGGGACGTGGTCCCGATTCAGGGGACGTAGTTTCCGAGGACGGGGACGTGGTCACCGAGGGCGTGGTCCCTGAAGGCGGGGACGTGATCTATTAAGGCGGGGACGTGGTCCCGATTCAGGGGACGTGGTCCCCAAGAGCGGTGACGTGATCCCAGAAGGTGGGGACGTGGTCACAGAAGTCGGGGACAAGGCTGGGAAGTGGTCTCCGAAGGCCACAAAAAACTTATTATTTGTGCACTTATGTGCTGAGCCAATCTCAAACACGTCCTAGAATGTGGAGACTTCAGAGACGTGCTGCAAAATTGAAACTCCAGCAGTGGAGGATAAAGGAAACTCCAATATTGGATCGGTGGTCCAGTTGAGCTCGCAGTGTGATGAAGAACTGCTCAGCGGCTCGAGTCGTTTCGATTAGTTGTAAGTTGCGGTAGCATTTGACTACTTGCAGAATCTTTACTGGTAGCTGCTGTCAAGGAGATGTCTGAAGGGGAGTACGACGTTTGCTTGCGGAAAGTTTGCTTGCCGAACTTTGCTTGCAGGAATTTTGCTTGCCGAACTTCGCTTGCCGAATTTTGCTTGCAGGAAATTTGCTTGCTGCACATAAGCTTGCCGAAGTTTGCTTGCAGGAATTTTGCTTGCCGAACTTTGCTTGCCGAGCTTTGCTTGCGGAATTTTGCTTGCCGAACTTTTCTTGCCGAACTTTGCTTGCGGAATTTTGCCTGCCGAACTTTGCTTGCCGAACTTTGCTTGCGGAATTTTGCTTGCTGAAGTTTGCTTGCCGAACTTTGCTTGCCGAACTTTGCTTGCAGGAAATTTGCTTGCAGGAACTTTGCTTGCCGAACTTTGCTTGCGAAATTTTGATGTCTGCTTTCTAGAAATTTGCAATCACACAATCGCAAGGTTTTAACTTGCACAATTATTTTCTTGTTTGCTTGCTTGTTTTGATTGCTTGTAAAGTTGGTCAGTCAATTATTACTTACTACAGATGCTTTGCAAGTGGATTCTTATCAGGTTCGACGTAAACTGACTTGACACGAAGCTTTCAAACTAGGCTTATAGAGTTTCATTCTAAGAATGTAGTATATAGAATGCTTAGAGATTTAGTATAGGTAGATAGGGATCGGTAACAGTATAAATCTTTGTAGTTCCTGAGTTCAGCACGATTGAGCAGGTATGATAATTGCAGTGATGCTAATGTATAATAATGCATATACTAATAATATTTTAGTATATAAAATGCAGTTAATAATCCGCCATATCCTCATACAAAATCATAACACTATAGGCGACTTCCACGAATCTTAGAAAATGAAAATTAGAAATACAAGAGCTCAAAAATAGGTTTCTTTAAGGTCCCGCAAAACTTTGGCTGGCAAACCTCGCAAGAAAATTTCCTGCAAGCAAAGTTCGGCAAGCAAATTTCCTGCAAGCAAACTTCGGCAAGCTTATGTGCAGCAAGCAAATTTCCTGCAAGCAAAATTCGGCAAGCGAAGTTCGGCAAGCAAAGTTCGGCAAGCAAAGCTCGGCAAGCAAACTTCGGCAGGCAAAATTCCGCAAGCAAAGTTCGGCAAGCAGACTTCGGCAAGCAAATTTCCGCAAGCAAAAGTCCCGCAAGCAAACTTCGGCAAGCAAACTTCTCGCAAGCAAATTTCATAGACCCGTCTGAAGCCTGGAGCGGTTCCATCCATCTTCCCGAATGCTCCCCTCTACTTGTCATCTGACGCTAACCATGGCTATATAAGCTCCAGTAAAGGGCGACAGCTGCCGGCTGGACATCCTCAGCTAGACTCTCAAACGTTCCTTCATCACCCCGACGCCGTCGGCTCCTTCAACAAGATTTTTCATCATCCTTTACATTTTAAAGCTCCTAAAATTATTTTGCGCATTATATTCGGCGTAGACTCATATTACTGTATTTTTACATGCTCTTAAGGTATTGCTACTCGCTGGCTATTACTCGCACTTCTTTATTGGCAAGTTGTTTAGTCTACCTACCTGTTGAAACTCAAGAAACTCCGCTTGGGTGAAAGCCAGTAACCAACGAAGTCAGCGCTGATGCAAACACATGTAGTCAACATCCTGATGAAATCTGGTGGCTTGGAAGGGCCGCACTGCTTGACTGGAGACTTGGTTCTTGTTTGAGAAGGTGCGCAACAAAAAGTTAGCCCGGCGCAACAAAAAATTTTCTGGGGAATCCCCCCCCCGGTAGTTCGACTATGGTATTCGACTAAAATGGCTTCATTCGTATTCCTACTGTAAATTCCTTATTTTTAACAGTAATCACAATTAACTATGTACTTTGCATGTATTTTAATGCATGCATACATGTACATTTAGCTACAGTTTTGATCAAATTTCAGGTAATGGGGTATCGCACCATTCGCTCTTTTAGACGACATTTCGATCATGCACTAACTACGTCGCTTAAATAGTGATGAAAATGCGAGACAAATTTTCCGCGTGTTGCATAGCCAGCAAGCCAGTGCGCAGCTATAAATAAACTTGTGCGAGTACGTTTGTTTATTTTGATTATTAAAGTTGCCGGAGAGTACTGTTGAGACTTTTAGATTCTAAATGAACGAAAAAATCGCTGTATAAAAGTTTATTAAGCGAATTTTTTTATATGGACGCGATTTTTCGGAACTTAAAAATGGAAGCGAATAAGCAAACAGTGCTACTTTTTCTGGGTTTTGCTAGAAAATTTAAGGGAGTGCAAAATAAAATAATTACTTGTAGGAGGTGCCTTGATGGATTGCTACAGAATATAGTACTACAACTATATACGAGTATCTTAGAGTAAGCGCGAATATACTTCGGACTGTCAGGATTACATGAATTAAGTCAGACTCCACTCATAAAAATGAAGTGCAGGTCATTATCGAAATAGCCGGCACTCAATCCACAATCATGCGTCCTTTGCCGAAGTTCATTCCGGCCTGACTGGCGCCCTTGTTGAAGCCCGCCTGCAGCCCAATAACCGACTTGCTGGCGTTCATCTGTTCCTCGCTGAACTCCCGTTTGTTCTCCTCTGAAAGCTTTGGCCCCAGCACCGGGCCGGTGAATTCTGGGTGCACCTGGCACTGAAAATTATTACTTCAATGCGTTAGTGAGCCACTCAGTCCGTTTTCAGACATCTCATAGTTATACCCACTATGGCTTAATTGTGACTCACCGTGCGGCCCAGAGCGAACAGGCACTGGGTAACCTGGCTGATGTCCTTCTTTTCGTACAGATCCACGGTCTGGAAAACATCAGTCGTGGGGACGCCGTAGGCCTTAATAGCATTCTGGAACGCATTGATGTTCTCCATTATCTTGAAGGGCATGCTGTTGGCTTCATTAATCTTCTTTACGCTGCCCGGCTTGATCTTGTTCATCAGCTTGCACAGCACGATGCCTGCAATGTCGTGAATGGTTTTTGATATTAAATAAAACAAATGTTTAATGCACATGTAAATTTCACTTTTCGAATATCTCACCATTCTGCAGGATATTCTCATAGCCCTTATCTCTCTCTAGCTTCTCGCCAATAATAGCCTCAATCCAGTCGAGCACTTCAGCCTCCTGTCCTGGATCGCGCTTTCCATCAAGCTGCGGAGTGAACACATTCCCTTACATAAATTACTTTATGTAAGTCAGTCAACATAATAAAAAATGAAAATCCTGTGTTACAAACCTTTTTTTTGATCTGGGCGCTCAAGCCGTATGCAAGACCCTGGTTTGACATGGCTGGCTTGACTAGACTGATATAGCGCAATTTTCAGGATGGTGAAAGCAGCGAGATCAGGGCCACAGGATCGCTAGGTTTTATTCCTCTCCCTCATTCCAGCCTTATCCTGGCAAAAGCTTACCTTTTCACTTGCCATACCAACCCTCCCGTCCATCGAGGCCGATCGATAAACTTCATCCCTGCGGGCTTCGGCTAACCTTTGCAGCAGGAGCGACGTAAACATCACCGCCCACGGTTTGCGAGCGGGTTGTGCAGGAGGCCGAACCAGGGTAGGATTTAGCAGAAATGGTTTCGGGTCTCTGGACGCCAAATCACCCGTGTACTGCAGCTGAAGCCAACTGCACCAGAACGATCAGACTTTGTCATCCTATTTTGGTCTTCCTGATCCAGTTCTTCCTTTACCCTCTTCCCACAACCTGAAAATCGTTGATCCCTACTTTTCTTTTTCTAAAGCTGCAGCGGAATCGCAGCGGCAAATGAAGAGTTGAAAGAATGCCCAAGACATTTCGGCTGTTCGAATAGAAGACTGTGAGCAAAGGTTTTGGCAGTACAGGCCCCACTGGGAAAAACGATGTCGAAACGACGTCGTTTTGCGATGTCGTTTTGACGTTGTGGTTTGTCCCCGCCCTACTACGTCGTTTCGACATCGTATTTATATCGTTTCGACGTCGTATGTATGTCGTTTCGACATAGTATGTACGTCGTTTTTACAACGTATGTATGTCGCAAAATCGTATTGATGTCGTATTCATTTTCATGTAGTTTTCGCGGCTCTCGCGTGTCGTAAAATGCAATTTAATCTATCTGCTGTTGGTAATGTCCTGCTACAAATTTTCTAAGCCATAAAAAACTATCATATACAAGTAGAATAGTAGAAAATAGTAGAAAATGTTTCTTTGCTAGATGGTAATGTACTATTGGTTCAACTTCACTCGAGCTCCAGTATAAAATGATAGACAAGCGCACAGAATCACACAGATCATACAGACGTACTATTCTGTGCCAGTACGCTATAGCTATTTGTAGAAAAACCGTTAAATTCAATTATTGTGCAAGTATTGAAATGAGTAAAGGGTTGTATGTAAGGCAAACCATTTTTAGTATATGGACGATATAATCGTGTTTAAATATAATGGCACACAAGGTAACAACAGATGAATTACGAAAAAGTATAATTTGTATGATTTTTTCTTCTGGCAAAATGAAACATGACCATGGCAAAAAGAGAAAAAGGAGTGAGAAATAGACGAAAAAGAGAGAGACAGAAGAATAGATTGAGAGAGAGAGAGAGAGAGAGAGAGAGAGAGAAAGAACGAGAGCGAGAGAGAGAGAGCGAGAGAGAGAGAGAGAGAGAGAGAGAGAGAGAGAGGGAGAGGAAAAGTTCGTAACCCGTAAACTAAAAGAAAAAAGAAAACTATAAACTATTTTGGTAACAGTAACAGTGATAACAGTAAACTAACTGCATAAAAAATTGAAACATTGATAACAGGGCTCAATGAGCTATAGCGAGCATTATAGATGAACTGTGAAAACATTGCACTGCAAAATAAAAAGGAAAACTTCTTCGAAAAAGAAGAAAAAGCAAATTTGATAACAGCAAACAGCGAGAACTACATGAGAAAAAGAAGTACTGATTAAATGGCTCAATGAGCTAGCATCTATTCCAAATACTTAAATTAGTATTATAATCTGTAGGGTCCTTCTGTATGGTTACATCTAACAATAGGGTTAGCCTATAGGCCTATTGGTAATTAACCAAGGTGGTGCAGTGACGTCACGACAGATTAGGAGAATCCGCAGCGAGTGACAGGTAAGGATGCTGTGGTTGATGACAGGATTTTAAGTGAGAACAGGAGTAACAGGTGGATCTTGCAACTGGAAAAGATCGCATTGGAAAGAAATGCGGGCATGGCGACTGCAATGACTGCAGAGGATCCAACATCTGTACTGTGGTGCGAAGAGAACGATAAGGTCAAAGATGATCTTGAGGAGTGTGGCACCTGGGCATGTCGGCTTCGAGAAGCAATGGACAGAGGCTGGATAGGTTCACTGACAGCTATCATGTAAAGTAGGTCTGAGCCTATGAAGGATTTTGGACCACCTCCAATGAGGGGAAAATAAGCAGTGCGCAGGTTGTTTTTGTCACTGTTCCACTTCATTCCTCCTCCCCAGTCGCTGATTCACATCTCGCAGGTACCAGCCAATGCATGCCCCGATGGCTGCGTCTGTCGTTTGGTACTTGGCATCGTGTCTAAAAAGAAGGGTGATATTTAAAAGGGTGTTTCGCTGCTCCTGCTTGTTTGCTTAGTACGCATAAGCAACCTTATTAAAAAACGATGCAAAATGATGCGTAAAATCTGCGTTACTTATTTAAATTAGAATTCTCAGAAAAGATGATGCAAAAAATTATTTACTGATTATTAAGCTCAAAGAGGTGATCATTTATAAATGCATTTATCAGTGTATGCGTTAAATTATTTCACCAACCGCTAAATTGATCGTCATCTATGACAACAAAAAAAGACAAAATACGCTGACAATAAAATACGCTGTCAGTGTCACAGGACGCGCCGAGGGCCAGGTCACGAATGAACGCCACGCCGCCGGCCGAATCAGGGGCGGCGGCGTCAGCGAGCAGGCAGTCGACGATGAAACACCGAGCAGCGTCAGCAGCAGCAGCACCTCATCTCATGCACCGCATCTGCCGCGGCCCCCGGACCCTGGACCGCCTGGGGTCGGAAATCTGGCGGCTTATTAATTAATTGCCGGCCTGCATCTGTCTTCACCTCCAGTGGATATCCGGCCATGCGGGCATCCAAGGCAACGAGGACGCGGACCAGGCTGCCCGTCAGGCGCTCGATATGGATCAAGGCCCCGTGACTGCCAGCAGCGAAGCAGCGGCCCCCGTCGCCACCAGGACCATCTTGCGGACCTGGCGGAATATCCGCAAAAGGTCGCACCCGCTCCGCAGCGACACTCCGGGACACGACGACCTGGACCGCTGGGGCCAAGTCATTGTTAGCCAACTCCGCACGCTCCTCACCTCCGTCACCAGAGACTCGACTCACCGCTTTGGCCTGGCCCTGGATGATGGGTGCCCAGCGTGCAGGGAACCTGACAGTGCAGTTCACCTCCTCATCGACTGTCCGCACTACCAACCGGCTCGTAGTCAGGTCTGGGGAGGTGGCTGCATCAGCATCGACGACGTTTTCAGTAGGGAAGCGCGCCTCATCTGCCGCTACCTGCGCAGTGTGGGCCGCACGGACCCGCCTATTGATGATCCTGGCGGGCCGACGGCCCCTGCCCCTTGCCCGCGGGCGAGGACAGGCAGGAGTGAAGAGAGAGAGAGAGAGAGAGAGAGAGAGAGAGAGAGAGAGAGAGAGAGAGAGAGAGAGAGAGAAGCACCTCCTGCACCGACTGTGGGCAGTACGTCTCGGCGCGGATGATGTGGCTTACTAGCTGGAGTCGCCGATGGCGCAACAGGTTGCTTGGACGGACCAGGCGTGCTCTCAATGTTTGGAATTCTTTCGTCAATTGTAAGCCGAAATGTTAGATTTACACGTAGTTCTCGTACCTTCGGGTCTTTTGGTACTGAGTGTAGCAAGTGTTTTTGTGTTTCTCCGCTCATGATTAGCAGACTGCCAGATGCCAGTTTTTGCGAAAATACTACATTTGCTGCGTTTTTTATTTCAGCTGGAAGTCCCGTGCGGCGCCGAGCGAGGTGGAGGCAATAGTTGGGTTTTCTCCCAACTCCGGCTCGTCATCAGCATGCCAAGGTATGCCAACATTGCCATCACGGTAGAAATTTAGTAGGCAAGAGTTGAAGACTGGAGTTCCGTGACTCAACTGCTAGCCAGGTAGCTAGTCGCGTTATCAACGGGTGCCAGTTGTCGTTCGCTTCGATTTTTGATCTTCCATAGGCGTACTCGGGCCATACCACATAATCTTGCGGTTCTCGGGCCTCCCGTTGGTGTTGTGATGAAACGCCTTTAGAGCAATATCTTTTTCAATCATTTTTAGTAATTCATTAGGATTCTTAATGGCGTGTGGCGCATAGAGTACCTCACAGTTATTAGGAAATTTTTCGAGTTTTTCGTCTGTGCGATCTGGAGCCATTAGTTCAAACATGCTTTTGTTGTAGCAGACCGCCTTGGGCTGGCTTGGTCTTCTTTTGTCCGTTCCGTTAGCCGTAGTTGCTCCTTGCACCGTAGCATGGTCAGTTGACGTAGGTCTTGCTGAGACTGATGTCCTTGTGTTTGGCTTTTTGATAGTCGTGGCGGACGGAAGGGCCGTCGGCGAATCGGTATCTCGGGCAATTCGTTTCCCGTTTTCAGTGATTTCCTTACTGCTACTCATTCTTCAGCTATTAATTAGGCTTTTAATATAAAACTATTAAAAGATAAGTAAAACTGAGGTAGCTGGTCAAAATAAATGTCAGTTCAGGGTAAATACAAGCAGTTTTATAAAACAGAGGGTCAGATAAATGTAAAACAGTTCTAATATAAATTTAAATCAGTTCAATATAAAGAGAAGCTATTGGATTAGCAACAGTTAATAAGTAGCAGCAGCGTCCGCAAACCTCACACGCACTGCCACGTTAGAGTAAGAAGAAGAGAAAAGAAAAGAGAAGAGAAGAGACCCGACGAAATTTTGAAATAAATTAAATAATTAATGGAGAAAATTTTTTTTAGATAAAAGAGAGAGAAAGACCGAAAAACCTGAATTAAACTATTTATCCAAAAATAGGCAAAAAGCAAATAACTTCTAAATTAAAGAAAATAAGTTAAAAATAATTTAATTAATTTTGGAGGAAATTATCAAACTTAAAGGTAATTTAAACTACTTATATTAAAAAATAGTGTAAAAGCGTATAGCAGGAAAAATTTGCAAATACGCCTAAAAATTAATTAATTTAGAAAAAAAAATTGGGCAGGGTTTCCCCAGGCCGAAGCCAATTAAATCAGCGAGGAAATCAAATAAATAGATAATAGCCTAGCTAACTAACAGGACAGCGCGTCCTAGACCCGACCCTTAAGAAGGAAGCCCTAAAAGCTTAAGACCCGAAAATAAATAAAATTGAGAGCAAAAAGAAAGGGGGGGAGTCTCAGGCCAGGGCAGGTGAGACAGGGACAGTGAAGTAACTAAAGAAAATAGACCCTAAGACATTCTAAAGGCCAAGAAAAAGAGAAGAAAAAAAACTTTAATCGAAATGAAAAATGAAGATGGAATTCACAATTAACTTACTGGCAGTAGTTTTGAAGACTTTTCGAGCAGATATCAGACCGGCCGTGCGTTGGCAGTGCGCGCAAGGCTTGGGGGGAGGGAGGACGGAAAATTCATTCCAGACGGTCCGAGCTCGATATATTTTGTTTAAAAAAGTTATGACCATTTTCTCTTGCTTTTTAGTTATTTTTTCGACTTTGGCTATTGTCAGTAGTATATGGGTGGCCCAATAGATTTAAGCTTTTTTTCGAGTCGGATTTGATTGGAAATCAATCTAGAAACAATCTCCTACACGAATGAGTTGGTAGTGTGGGAAAAGTTGACAAAATAAATAGGGGCCCGGGAGATACACTATACAGAGTTTAGGGAGACTAATACACTTTAGGGTTACCGATATATGGGTGGCCTGAGGGACTTGAGCACAGTTTATTGAGTCGAATTGGATTGGAAATCAATCTAGAAATGATTTCCCACACGACTGAGTTGGTAGTGTGGGAAAAGTTGACGAAATACATAGGGGAGATATTAGGGTAGAGTGAGTGATAGAGATAGAGGTATAGGCAGAATGAATTCCAAATGTTAGTGAAATGTTGCTATAAATTCCATGTGAAATGGCAAACTCAGACTTGGTTCAGTCCTCAGTTATGGCATGTAGAAATTGCGCAAAAGCGATCCCCACAAGTTGCAGAATTTCTTCTGCCGATAGTAGTAATTAACGTTGTCGAATACTTAGCCTAACAGCGGTGGGTGGGTAGTGGCAGTTGCTGTGATCGCTTGTTACTGTTAGGCTGTTAGGCTGTAGTTTCATTCCTAATTGCACGACGTGCCTTGTCTAATCTTTTACAGATTCCTCAATGGCCCACCACATTGACCAATCACGAGTGAGGTGTGATTTTAACATGAAATATAATCTTCATTCGCGCGTTCCTTTATTGATTTAATACTCGCTAACCATAGCCAGAACATATTTTCGCAGAAAAATGACACGAGCAAATAATGCAGAGGCATTTTGCCCCATTGTGCCGTGCAACTGGCCCAAGAAGCTCCGCGCCGACTCATTGAAGCGCCACTTGCACAGCAAGTATAATATTAATGGCCAACCCATTTCGATAGCCGTGCAATATGCGAGACACGCCGAAAAAATAGACAGTGATGTTTTTAAGTGCGGGCTGTGTTATAAAGTAACACTAAGCTTCCAAGGCTTAAGAGATCACTACCGTTCAGCGCATTATCATGCAAACTTTGAAAGTCTTGCTGAATCGCAAAAGGCTGCCACAGCCTTTTACGAAAAAGTCCGAGAGTATTTTCGTGGTGGCGCTATCGACATGCGTCTACAAACGGAAATTCTGCGCTTGGTAAGACAATTACCTTTACCTTTACCTTTACCTTCTACTAAAACACTATGCTATCTAAAGTATCAAATATTTTGCATTTTGCCCAAAAAATGTAGGCTTAGGTGTGAAAACGGTATTGTAGGCATACATTTGCATTTACATTGAAATAAATTAATATTGTTTGAAGCAATCAACAGTACACCAAATTTAAATCCCGGAAACCTTTAACCAGGCCACTGGTGCTGTCGATGATGCTGGTGCTGCCGCTGATGCTGGTGCTGGTGCTGGTGCCGGTGGTGCCGCTGATGCTGGTGCTGGTGCTGGTGGTGCCGCTGATGCTGGTGCTGGTGCCGGTGGTGCCGCTGGTGCTGGTGCTGGTGCCGGTGGTGCCGCTGATGCTGGTGCTGGTGCCGGTGGTGCCGCTGATGCTGGTGCTGGTGCCGGTGGTGCCGCTGATGCTGCCGCAGATTCTGCCGCTGATGCTGCCTCTCATGAAGCGGCCTCGGCCAATAATGCGACTTTGGATGTCTGCCTCCGTTTTTCTGGTGTTGTAAGCAATTTTTTTCTCGTTTATGGTCAACAATGATTTTTTAATTTCTTATACAAGCTATATTAACGTGCGTTAGAGATATAGCTTGTTGGCTAAGGATGTCAATTCCCCGGAAAATTCACACCCCAGGGGAACTGAGGATTTTTCGGCAAAAACCCCGGTTCCCCGATCTCTGGGTCTCCGATCCCTGGGTTCCTCGGTCTCTGGGGTCCCCGGTCGTCTGTAACTGTGGATACAGTCAGTAATAGTACCATGTGTAGCATGTAGGCAAACTCCGGCCCACATGTTAAATGCGGCCCGCGAAGCCTCTCTATCCGTCCTTTGAAGCTTCTTCACAATAGCAATCCGGCCCTGCTCAAAGTTAGTGCTTCCCAGTTCTTTCATCTCCTGTCTCATATCTCCCCTCGTCTCCTCATTTAATGTCTTCTCATCTCATTTTCTCTCATTTATCTCATCTCCTCTCCTCTCATCTCCTCTCCTCTCATCTCCTCTCATCTCATCTCTTCTTCCCTCTCTCCACTCTCCCCTCCCCTCCTCTCCTCTCTCCTCTCATCTCCTGTCCTCCCTTCCCTCTTTTAATCTCATCTCCCATCTCTCCTCTTATCTCCTCCCCTCTCAACTCCTTTCCTCTCTCTCTTCTCCTCTCTCACTCCTCTCTTATCTTCTCACTCATCTCTTCTTCTATTATCACATCTCTAATATCGCCTCTCACCTCCCCTCTCTTCTGCCTGTGTCTGTCTGTCTCTGTCTGTCTGTCTGTCTGTCTGTCTGTCTGTCTGTCTGTCTGTCTGTCTGTGGCATCCGGAGGCGGAAATAATATCACTAATAATAGCCAGTGACGATACGGCTGTTTTCATTGCTGATGCCGGACATAAGGGGAAGGGGGCGTTCGCCTCCCGATATCTACGACGGAATGAGTTCGTCTGCGAGTATGCTGGCGAGCTTATAGAGTCAAGAAAGGTCATTAACCAGCGTGTCGAGCACTACCAACAACATGGCCTCGACACCTGGTACATTTTTGAGTTTGTTCATCACTCAAAAAGCTACGCGATTGACGCGCAGTACACCGAGCGACTCGGCCGCTTCCTGAATCACTCAAGGAGAAGTCCGAACTGTGTAGCCAGAACTATTTCAGTGCCTGTGGCCGGCAAAACGTGCCGCTTCGCACTTTATTTCATTACGAATCGTGCGGTCGAAAAGGGCGGAGAACTGCTGTTTGATTACGGCCCAAATGACCGAGAGACAATTGAAGCATGCACATGGCTTATTGACTGTTAACTGTTGTTGCCTGACCCTAAACATTGCTCATACTAATTTCGCAGCGCTTGGCGCCCCCCCCCCCAGAACTGCGCTTTGCCGCCCCTTTGGAAACGCTGCCGCTTTCCTGGCGCCCCCATAAAGAAACTGGCGCCCTAACCCTATAAGCTGCCCCCCCCTATAAAGAAACTGGCGCCCCCCATAAAGAAACTGCCCCCCTATAAAGAAACTGGCGCCCCCCATAAAGAAACTGTCCCCCCCCCTATAAAGAAACTGGCGCCCCCCATAAAGAAACTGTCCCCCCCCCTATAAAGAAACTGGTGCCCCCTAAAAGAAACTGGCGCCCTAAACCTATAAGCTGCCCCCCCCCTATAAAGAAACTGGCGCCCCCATAAAGAAACTGCCCCCCTATAAAGAAACTGGCGCCCCCCATAAAGAAACTGTCCCCCCCCCCTATAAAGAAACTGGTGCCCCCTAAAAGAAACTGGCGCCCTAACCCTATAAGCTGCCCCCCCCCTATAAAGAAACTGGCGCCCCCCATAAAGAAACTGCCCCCTATAAAGAAACTGGCGCCCCCCATAAAGAAACTGTCCCCCCCCCCCTATAAAGAAACTGGTGCCCCCTAAAAGAAACTGGCGCCCTAACCCTATAAGCTGCCCCCCCCCTATAAAGAAACTGGCGCCCCCCATAAAGAAACTGCCCCCCTATAAAGAAACTGGCGCCCCCCATAAAGAAACTGTCCCCCCCCCTATAAAGAAACTGGCGCCCCCCCCCATAAAGAAACTGTCCCCCTATAAAGAAACTGGCGCCCCCCCCATAAAGAAACTGTCCCCCTATAAAGAAACTGGCGCCCCCCCCATAAAGAAACTGCCCCCCTATAAAGAAACTGGCGCCCCCCCCATAAAGAAACTGTCCCCCTATAAAGAAACTGGCGCCCCCCCATAAAGAAACTGTCCCCCCATAAAGAAACTGTCACCCCCCATAAAGAAACTGCCCCCTATAAAGAAACTGTCACCCCCCATAAAGAAACTGCCCCCCATAAAGAAACTGTCACCCCCCATAAAGAAACTGTCCCCCTATAAAGAAACTGGCGCCCCCCCATAAAGAAACTGTCCCCCTATAAAGAAACTGGCGCCCCCCATAAAGAAACTGTCCCCCCCCATAAAGAAACTGTCCCCCTATAAAGAAACTGGCGCCCCCCATAAAGAAACTGTCCCCCTATAAAGAAACTGTCCCCCCCCATAAAGAAACTGTCCCCCTATAAAGAAACTGGCGCCCCCCCATAAAGAAACTGTCCCCCCCCATAAAGAAACTGTCCCCCCCCATAAAGAAACTGCCCCCTATAAAGAAACTGGCGCCCCCCATAAAGAAACTGTCCCCCTATAAAGAAACTGGCGCCCCCCCCATAAAGAAACTGCCCCCTATAAAGATACTGGCGCCCCCCCATAAAGAAACTGTCCCCCTATAAAGAAACTGGCGCCCCCCATAAAGAAACTGTCCCCCATCCATAAAGAAACTGTCCCCCTATAAAGAAACTGGCGCCCCCCCAATAAAGAAACTGTCCCCCTATAAAGAAACTGGCGCCCCCCCCATAAAGAAACTGTCCCCCTATAAAGAAACTGGCGCCCCCCCCCATAAAGAAACTGTCCCCCTATAAAGAAACTGGCGCCCCCCCATAAAGAAACTGCCCCCCTATAAAGAAACTGGCGCCCCCCATAAAGAAACTGTCCCCCCCCCCCCTATAAAGAAACTGGTGCCACTTAAAAGAAACTGGCGCCCTAACCCTATAAGCTGCCCCCCCCCCTATAAAGAAACTGGCGCCCCCCATAAAGAAACTGCCCCCCCCCCTATAAAGAAACTGGTGCCCCCTAAAAGAAACTGGCGCCCCCCATCTATAAGAAACTGGCGCCCCCCATCTATAAGAAACTGGCGCCCCCTAACTCACGGCCCCCCAATCAAAATTCCTGGCTACGCCCCTGTGTATATATAACGTATAATGTATAATATATGATGTAAATAATGCATAATGTATATAATATATAATGTAAAAATTTACTTATTTGTTTGCTTACTTGTATGCTTATTGTTTGCTTGTTTGATGTTTGCTTATTATTATTATTTCATTCATAATTTTCGATGTAATTATTTTATCAGTCTAACTTATAACTTATATCGCAATACACGCTGCTCTTTTAAATATCAATTAATATAGTATGAATTGATTGTCCAAATTAAGAAGACAATGAAATTCGTGTCGCAGTTTTTGCCTTCTTTTTCAAGCGTGTTTAGTATACGCAGTAACTGCTGGCTACTTAGTAGGAAAATTAGTAAGAAATTTAGTAAATATTCTAAGAAACTTAAATGGTAAGTAGCGTTTGGTATGGCTCATTGATGATACTCGTTATTAAATGATTTAAAGTTGAAGTTATTGGTGCAGCTAAAAGATATTTGGTAAGGTAGCTTACAATCTTGATGATTACAGACTACATTTATCGAAATTGGAGAATTTTAAGTCAGTAATGGGTTAGCTTGTGCTGAAAATACCGACAGCGGCTTTACATCTGAGTATATGATTTGTCAAGAATTCAAACTCACAAGTTTTGGACATTAACAATTTTCATTTTTACTACAAATTTTTACTAAGATACATATATCCACTTATATATTACTACTTGCAGTGGGGGGGGGCCGTAGCCCAGCGGTAGCGCAGCTGCTCTGGTGTGCCAGCGACCCAGGCTCGATTCCAAGTGCAGTCACATTAATTTGGGGCTGAATTGGAATCTCGGCTTGGCTCTGCTCGTGCAATTAACGGCCTTGAGAGCCAACCCCCCAAGGCGCAGTGAAGTGTACATGCCTAACGATAATATAAAGTTAGGGCCGCTGTACACTCCTGTGTGAGTGTGTGCCTGCGTACGTATCCGCGCGCTTGTATGCCTGCTCAGGGGAGTCGGCGGAATGGACAGTAATGCCTCTCGCCGGTTGTGTGCCTATGTCGCTTAAAGTGCGCCAGGGTGCACACAACCCCCTGCTTCTAATAAAAAATACTACTTGCAGTAGCAAAACTGCAGGTCAATTTTAGCGATCCCCACAAAATTCTAATTGAGGGTAGCTGGCGGGGTTTGATGCTGGCTGCAGAACCGTCATAGCGCCGCACAATTGAGTACAATCGAGTACAAATTTC
>NIVC01002415.1:20000-37987 GCA_002269645.1 Macrostomum lignano
ACTTTTCCTCAATCGTCTATGGCCAAAATCAACAGCTAGACTATATCAAACTCACTTCACTCAGTGGTAGGAACACTTGGACTAAATAAATTTCACTTATGCCCAACAACACTGTTAAAAGGAATATTAGTAGCTGCTGCTACTTGTACTTGCTGGCCCAATGGCAGTTCACAGGAAAATTAAGTGCCATAAATCAAATACGTAGGTGCTAGGTAGCTATGGACGGTCAGTAAAGTTTTCAATTCTATGAAAATCTCACAATTTTGTGAAAAAATTTATTAAAAAATCCTTTCTACTGAATGCTTTAGTAAATGAAAATCGTTTTTGACTTGCTGCACTAGCATGCACTATGCTTTCCTAATTTCTTACACCCACCGACCAGGCCCACGGAGGGATACATTCCCATACCGGTGCCTACGCCACTGTATATAATAGTTGATGTTGGTCTCCATCCCATTCCACTACAGTTTTTATATAATGTGCCTAGTGCTTTTAGTGCAGGGGTCGGCAAACTTGTTACCTCAGTCATCAAGGGCCAAATTGAGAACCCAGCTCATGACTGCCCTTCTGGGTCCGCTTCGCTGGGCCCCTTAAGCGAAGCGGGCCCAGTAGTCCTGATGACTGCGGGCCATGCAGACGAGGGATACAGGATATGGAATAGAGAAAATAAATATGAGCATAGGTGAAAGGAGGCGACGAAATAAAGGAGAAGATAGTAGGCGAGATGAGAGATGAAAAAGGAGAGGATTGAGAGAAGGGAGATGAATGAGGAGAGAGGAGAGAAGGGAGAAGAGAATGGAGAGGAAAAGGGAGATGAGGGGAAGGGAAAGAGGTGAGGATATGAGATGGGAGGAGAGAGGAGAGGAAAGAGAAGAGGAGAGAGGTGAAGAGATGAAAGAATTGATGACAGAGGAGAGGAGCATTTTCACACTCTTTATTACTACTTTCAACACAATTGAATATTGGCCTGCTGTCACAATGTCACAAACTGACATCATAACAGCGAGAGTTAGGTGCCCTTAGATTAAAAAATAATGTGCGAAGTGCCCCCCCACCAATAGCCCTCCTTTGAAAAATGTTCCAACACTGCTGTCTATGTATGACTCTATGTTAAAAGCCCAGTCATCTGGTGGTATTAACTGGTTTAATCTTTCATTTTCTGCTTTTCATTGTCTGAAGGGGGATTTTATGACAATTTTGTGCAATAAGGGTTCTTCCTGTCCCACTGAACTAAAGAGGGTCTGAAGTGCTATTTTTCTTACTTCAAATTCATGAAAGTAAGTAAAAAACAGCGCATCAATAGTTACAGTAAAGGTAATGTAATTTTGAGGATTTGGGTTTTGAGATTTTGGGAGGTTTTGGCGTGCGTGCATTTTGATCTGCTGATGATGCATGACTTTTTTTATTTTGCATACATACCTTCACTGTCTGTGATTCATCAGGCTCCATCTCTCAGTATTCCACCAAATTTTACCGATTTTTGTAGACTGCTGCTGACACACGCTCGGTTGCGTCATCTGGACGGGCGTCATCGGTACGGGCATTATCTGAAGATCCAAAAGCAGTCAATGATCAGATTGAGGTGCGAACAGGGTAACTAAAATATTTTCCTTTGATTTGTTGCTTAAACGTCAAGTAGGAAAATGTATTTACCTGACTCTCATTTGTGTATATTTTGTAGCGCAAGTGGTAGGCGGGGGATCCAAAGTTGTTTTTAGGATAGTTAGGATAGTACGCGCTGTACTCCGTATGCTGTACTCTGTACGCTGTACTCTGTACGCTGTACTCTGTACGCTGTACTCTGTACGCTGTACTCTGTACGCTGTACTCTGTACGCTGTACTCTGTACGCTGTACTCTGTACGCTGTACTCTGTACGCTGTACTCTGTACGCTGTACGCAAACCCTAACCCTTAGCGATGAAAGAAAGCTAAGGGTTACGGTTAGGGTTAGCTAACAGGGTTGTCTGCAGAAATCCTACAGAATGACCTAGATTTTTTGTATGGTCTGGCTTTCATGGTTGTCCCAGTTTGCAATCATATTTTATGATTAAACGTTTTTTTGTTTTTGTGCAAACCGGAGCATGTCACGTTGTTCCATCTGAGCGAATTTCATCATTCCTACGGGATGTCGAGCTTGAAAAGCCGATTCCATTAAGGGTATGTTTACTATATAGCTTGCTGTTTTTATAAACTGAGTTACATACCAAAATGCAACAGATAATAACCTCTCTGTGTGTACTTTGTACTCAGGCTTCAGCAAGTCTGCCCTACAAGTTGACGAAGCCAGTGCAGCTCAACGATCAAGATCCAGAAGAGTGTCTGGAGCGCCGACAACGCTGTCTGCACCTGAAAAAAATTTCAAGCGACATGGAAGACACAGAATTTAGACAATGGGTTGACAACCGTCTCAAGGTTCGTCTCTGTTGGTCTGTTTGTGTATTCCTAAAGTACAATTACTGAGTGTTGAAGTCCATAAAAGTTAGAATTAATCATTTTTATTATTACACATCAAACACCCTAACATCCAAATCACTAACAGAAGTTAGCCGTTGAAGCTCCAACACCGCGACCGCGATCTATCTCAGCTGCGGCCACCAGTGTAGAAGATCTAGCAGCTGCCGTCTTGGTCTCTTCATCAGCTGCAGCCGCCCTAGTAACAGCTCCAGCTGCTGCCTCTTCTTCAGTTGCGGCCCCCGGAGTAGCAGCTTCAGCCATTCCAATCGCACCTGTGGGGCCTGGCAGAGCAACAGATGGGGTAGGACTTTTTTAACCATTAGCCTCCCGCGTCTATTTTTGCTCACCCCGTAGCCTCCCGTAGCAGCTCTGCTGCCATAGATTTAAAAGCTGAAAACTGGTAGAAAATTATTTCACCCCCACTCCCTCCTTAACTTTCTGTAAAAAAATAAATATTGAAACATTACTAGACATCAGTAGGAAGTAGTATGATGAAAATGATGAAAGTGAAAATATTGGTAGAAGTTGCTTGCATTATAATTCTAACTACACCCGCTGTCTATGGCCAGCAGATCGAGTCAGAGCCTGCTAAAAATAGCTACCAGCCATGCTTCTAGAAGCAGCCCAGGACTGGTGTGAGAGTTTTACATAGACAAACCGAAGTCACTTTTTGCCATAAACAGATATTGCTTCGTATATCCATCTTATTTGTTATGCGTAGTGTAAAGAGATGAGACAAGTATTGCAAGCATAGACATTTCTACGTAAGTGATTGCCATAGACAATAAGATTTGGGTTTTCGAAGGGATGAATGCAATACAGTATTGCATATATGTTCTTCTCCTGTGAAATGAGGATAAACCAATAATAAATATTTTTTATCAATATTCCCCACAAATATAATTTTTCAAACAATATTCTACAATGCAAGCTGGCAATCCAACCCTTCAAAATTTGGGCTTGGATAGCGACTCAGATGACGAATCATACGTGACTGCATCTGGTACCAGTGGAGGCTCCTCTGATGAGCAAAGTGACCTTGAGGAGGTCCAGATTGTGAATCCGCCAGACAACATCGAAGATAACTGGCATGATACCACTCCGGAAACGGATCATCGGCCCAACCCACTTCCCGAGTTTCTCGGCTTGCCTGGTCTGCATCCGGCTTTTCTTGTGCCGGACAACATTGAAAATAGTGTGGCTGCCATCCTTGGTCAGTTTCTTCCCGACAGTCTGCTGCAAAGTTTGTGTGACTGGACAAACGCCAGAGCAGACAGAGCTGTCACGCAAATTCAACAAGAAAACGGAGAGCTGCCATGGAAGCTCCTAAATTGGAAGCCATGCAACCTGAATGAAATGAAGAAGTTTATCGGAATTCTGCTGCACATGGGAGTAGTACAGAAGCCAGATATTAGCATGTATTGGTCAACCGATCTAATGTACCATCAGGACTTCTTCCACCATGAGTCATGTCTGTCGCGTAACAGGTTTCAGCTCATCATGACCTGGTTTCGCTGCTACGATTGCACGGAGGTGAACGAAGCTGATCCGCAGTGCAAGATTAGACCTTTTTTAAACAAAGTCCAGTCCATCTGTCAAAATAAGTACATGCCACATCAACATACTTCTGTTGACGAGTCATTGCTACTTTACAAAGGTAGGCTCCACTGTCTTCAGTACATGCCCAACAAAAAGGCAAAGCTCGGCATCAAGCTGTATTGTCTAGCCGAATCGAACAGCGGCTATTTGTGGAACTTTCTGATCCACTCCACTGCGGCCCAAAACAACCTGTTCGGCCAGGATGCGCAGCAGCTGTCGCTCTCGGAACGCATCGTCGTAGAACTGTCTCGGGATATCTTGGACCTCGGGTACAGGATCTTTTGTGACACCTGGTTTTGCTCGGCACGGTTGCTCCAGAGAGACACTCTGTTGACAGGCACAGTGCGAGCACAACGCGGCGTTCCCGCGGCTCTGAAGCAGCAGGTGTTGCACCCACCATCCAACGCCTTTTCTAGGCGTGGGGATCTGCTTGCTGTGAAGATTGTGGATCGGCGAGCCTCTGGCCTAAAGACCGTGTACATGCTAGACAGTGCTGGCTCGGCCAACTGTGTGCAAGTTACAAGGGTTCAGCGAGGCAGTCGGGAGCGGCAACTGTTAAAGTCTCAGACAGCTCTAGACTACAAAGTAGAAGGCATGAGGGGGCTTTTGGGACAAAATTTTTCACATCCTCCATAATCCATATTATCCATCCATATTATCCTTGACAGAATCAGAAAAAAGGGGGGTCACACTCGCTCACAAAACCTCCTCCATAATCCCATTAAATTCATCCATATTATCCCCGACAGAATCAGAAAAAAAGGGGGTCGCACTTGCTTCGAAAACTTCGAACATAATCCCATTAAATCCATCCATATTATCCCTGAATCAGAGGGTCCTACTCGCTTACAAAACGTCATCCATAATCCACCTAAATCCATCCATATTATCCCCGACAAAATCAGAGCATAACAGGTGTCCTACATAATCCACTGACATCCACCCATAGCATCTTCGAAACAATCAGAAAATAATCTGCATTCTTCTCCCCACATTCAATCCGCAACGCGAAACCAGATCCCAAAGACTTTAAATAATCAGCGCAGGGTCCTTACCCTTTGAAAAAAAAAATAAATAATAAAAAAAATTAAAAAAAAATTAAATTAAAAAAAAATTTCATATTTGATGTGAATCTTGCGAGGTAAAAAACAATAGCTAGCTGAGAAAACTCATAAATAGAATAAATTTTTTTACATAAACAAAAACAAGAATAATTATTAATTGGTGGTACTTCTAAAATTGTCTACAAGTTGCTCTAAATTTATATTAGAACGAAGGTTATCTAACAAACCTACAGTATCCTCTCTACATATCCCACATTTTATCGTGTTATTACTTGAAGTAAGAATTTCTAGTCATATCACTTATAAGTAGGCTCTAAACAACTTGACGCTATTCTGGACTGTCTCGGAAAAACCACACATGATTTTCTCTGACGTGTTAGAAAAAATAATGTGCGCCCAGTACGTTCAAATATTCGTCTCCCCAGCTGGCCTTGGGTACCTCGGTTTCAGAGAAATCTCTCTTCCATGCCAGTGTACGCTTTCTGTTACACTCCGCTATTTTTAACACACAACTTTGGCGACAACCTCCTCATGCCTTTCTTGCCTTGCCCCCCCTCTAGTGGTATCTAGTGGTAAGTGGTATCTTGCCACTTCTCTCTACACTCTATGAAAATATTAAAACTTATGAAATCTTAACACAACAAACAATAACCTAAAGGACTTGTCAATAAAATGTCTGAATAAATATTAGAGTGTTGTTACTGTCAGCACGTCTTCACTTTGTTGTCCTCGTCCTCATCTTCATCATCTTCCTCGTTGGCCTCTGAAAAAATAAAAGCAATGTTTTAAGAATTATAAATTTAAATTTGATAGAATTAAAACTGTGAAGCAATTACTTACCGTCTTCGTACCAAGCTTGGATTGTCTTTTCAAATTCACCTTCCATTGTAAGGAATGCAACACTTTCATGCTGCATTCTCAGCAGCTGGTCAAATCTGGTGTCGGTGGCAGCCTTCTTGTGGATTGGAGCGCTATAGTTCAACACACGCCCCATCGAATAACCCGAGAAGCGAGCTAGTTGCAAGGCTGGAAATGAATGAAGGTAGAGAAAGAACAAGATATTGTAGATCCTCACACAATCCAAAATCGTTATTATTCGGATCCAGAATAATATTGATTTTCTTCCCGCTCACAAACCCTTCCCGACTCAAACGTCTCTCTCTACCCCCATATCTTTCAAAAGTCATCCTAGTTCCTTGTTAGGAGCGCACAAAATAAACCCTGCTCCCGAGCGTCCGCCCTCTCTCCCCGTGCACCCACCCTCTCTTCCAAAACACCCACCCTCAGCCAATTCCTAATCCCAACTTTGTCTTTCCCAAAATAACCGCCTTGACTAATTTCCGAGCAATAGACTCACGAAACCCGCTTGAAGTCCCCATATTGTCTAATCTCCTAAGCATTTCTTTGTCCCAACGATTCTTCTCCTCTGGAAAATTCCTATACTTAACGTCGTGCCACATGCAGACAGAGTCTAGCTCGTTCACAGGTTCATGCCCAGGATTTGGATTATTGCTTTTATCTAACTGTATTTCAAGTGGATTCAAAGGCCCGCAATATTTGTAGCCGGGAATTGTCCAGCCTTTGTTTGGATGAGGAAGATTTTCTATCAGTCCATATGAATCTAAATTACCGCCAGAGCGTTGCATTATTTTATTTAAAGTTTTCTTTTTTTAAAAATGACAGATCAGAAACTTCAAAAGCTCTACTACAGTGACAAAGGATTCTTTGTAGGAAAAAATGCAGTCACCAAACTTGCAGAACTAAGTAAGAAACCAAAAGCTACAGTAAAAAAATGGCTCTAAGCAGGCTGTCTTTCAAGTCTATTTCCCACCAGTAAAATTTGAAAGGCCCCATTTCAGTATTTATAAACCTAATGAGGCGCACCAAGCAGATCTTCTGTTTCTCCCCAATGACTCAGGCTACAAGTATGCTCTCAGAGTTATAGACATTGCCTCCAGATATAAAGAGGCTCGTCCACTAAAGACTAAACAATCAGAAGCATTTGCTAATACGCTACAAGATATTTATAAAAAACTCACCCCTTAGTTACCCTGAAATCTTTATGACCGACCCGGGTAAAGAATTCCTAGGCAAGGACCACTAGAACTTCTAGTGGTCCTTGTTCCTAGGTGCAGTGAAATCACTTCTACATAAGTATGACACAAAAATTCGCTACGGAAGAACTGAGCTCCACAGAGACCAAGCGTACGTTGAGAGATTCAATCTAACTCTAGCCAAGAGACTATTCACTAAGCAGACAGCAGAGGATCTGAAACTAAAAAGTGGCCAATACTATACAAAATGGAAGGACCGCCTCCCCATTGTTATAGAGCAACTGAACAATGAAGTCACACGCATGACTCGATTGAAACAGTCCCATGCAATTAAACAAGACACTGTCGAACTTAAGGCATCTCATAGAACAGACACCTCGAACTACCCTAAGCTTCCAGGAGTTGAATCACCATACAAACTGACAAACTCTGAGTTTCTACGCTTTTTATATCTACCTGGAGAGCTAGAGAAAGACACCAAAAAAGAGCTACAGATCCATACTTCAGCCTTGATGTACATAAAATAGACAGACATTTCACCTCCGACTCTGGAGAGTATTACTTTTTATCTCAGGCCTTTAACCCTAAATCCCCCACGCGGTCATTCACTAGAGCTGAACTCCTAGTGATACCAGCTGACACAGAAATTAATTAAAATATTAAAATAAAAAATGACAAAGATTGAAACCAGAACCATCAATAAACTCAATAAAATGATTGAATCAAAGAAACCAGGTCTTATATCAATTAAAGGTGTCAAAGTAAAAATCAATCCCGTGCAGCAAATAGTTCAGTGTAATGAGCAAAGACTCAGCATTACAGATGAAAAGTCAGGAGGAATCCTACCATTAGCAGCTCTTATCCCAATCATTGCAGGCGCTGTAAGTGCCGCAGGTGGTGTAGCTGGAGGTGTAGCAACTGCTGTTAAAGCTGGGAATCATAGAGCCCACCAGCTAGAATTGCAAAAGATTGCAAGAGACAAAGGTATAACAATTAAGGCAGGAGAGGGCTGCCCCGATCGTGATGATTGTGATCATGAAAATTCTTTTAGCAAGTCTGACATTGTCAAAGCCATCATGACACTGCACAATGCTGGGTTTACAATAATGCGCATGTGATGAGGTTTAAAACCCAACTTTATCCAGCTTCATAAACCCAACGCTACTGATAGGATGTTAGAAACAGTTCAACTTTTCTATCAGGGTCGTCACCCTCAAAAGTTTTTTATTTTATAGAAAAAAATGCGAAAAGCCAATCCAGCAAAAGATTTAGTCTACAAATATTTTTCAAAAGGCGTCTCATTTCAAGACAAAAGTAATTTACTAAGAGAAGCATGTAAACAAAAGTTTAACACCGACCCTGGTCACCTGGGAAGCTATGAAAAACAGTTGGAAATCATCAATCAATTAGAATCCAACCAGTATGCGCCTATAAAAAATCCTGCAAAGGAACACCAAGAGAGGAGTCGCAACTTAGTTAACAAATACGAAACTCTCACTGGCGAAAAAGCAAAGTACCCACAAAATAAGCAGGAACAAGAGAAATTAAAGCAATTAATCCATTTAAAAGAGTCGGAGCTTGCCATTGAAGAGATTAATTTTGCACAGAGGAAGTTTACAGAACATTACATAGAGTACACAATCCCAATTAACAACACCAACCACATTAACGACACCAACGGCACCACCGCAAACATCTACGACTATAAAGACAGCATCCAATCAATTTTTGATCACACACTCAAAACACGCAAGACCTTTAAACTACAGATATCATTCAAGATTGCGTTTTATACGCCTGCAAAACTCACTGAACATCTCGAGTATTACATGACAACAAAGGCAAAGCCATTCACCCCTACAGACACACATGGATCCTTTCCTTCAAGATGTCACTAAGAAAATTGAAGCGTTTACATCCAGAGGTTCCGGATGGGTCGTGGGAGGGATTCAAAGAGCGACTGTTATGGTCATGAAATATGACCCACTTAAAGCCTCCTCTTATATAGAGCCCCCGCATAAGCTAGCCGGCAAAAAAGCTTGCATAAATGTTAAAAATAAAGACAATTGCTGTGCTCTATGGGCAGTTCTTTCTGCACTTCTTCATGATAGTGTCCCTGACCACCCCGAAAGAACCTCAAATTATCAAAATTATTTCAACTACTATCTCATCGAATGCGAAAAGAAGGGAATCAGGTTTGACAAAGGAGGCTTGGCGATCTCTCATATTCCAAAGCTAGAAGAAGTGTTTAATAACAAAATTAGAATCACAGTCTTTGAGTGGAGTGAAAAAAACTGAGAAAGTTCAACCGGTCAGATGTAGCAAAGACGTTTTAGATCCTGAGGGGAAAAGGCGGACTGAAGTGGATCTTCTAGTGATTGGTAATTTACTAGAGGAGGCTCACTATGTTTGGATTAAAATCATTCAAGACTCATTCACAAGCAGTTGAAAATTCATCACGAGGCTGTTGCCATCTGCCGCTTGTGCCTTAAGCATTACAGTGGACCTGAGCGCATTGAAAAACTAGCAGAGCATGAATTATCATGTGAAGATCACCCAACTAACTGCTCTCTTCCTTCAGCTGAAGAGAAGTATCTCCGTTTTAAGAACTATCACAAGATGGAGAAGCTCCAATTTGTTGTATATGCTGATTTCGAATGCTCAATCATGCCAGAAACTCAATAACAAACTCAAACTCAAAAACATGTCCCCAATTCAGTAGCATATGCCTTTATAAATACAAAAGGACTTGTTGAGTCTAATTATTTCTTTGGAGAGCAGTGTGTGGAGCAGTTTATTGCCAGAATGTTAGAGTTGCAAAAATTGATTAGCACCCTTCAGCCTGTTTCGGGGGCGTAGCCCAGCGGTAGCGCAGCTGCTCTGGTGTGCCAGCGACTCAGGCTCGATTCCAAGTGCAGTCACATTAATTTGGGGCTGAATTGGAATCTCGGCTTGGCTCTGCTCGTGCAATTAACGGCCTTGAGAGCCAACCCCCCAAGGCGCAGTGAAGTGTACATGCCTAACGGTAAAATAAAGTTAGGGCCGCTGTACACTCCTGTGTGAGTGTGTGCCTGCGTACGTATCCGCGCGCTTAAATGCCTGCTCAAGGGAGTCGGCGGAATGGGCAGTAATGCCTCTCGCCGGTTGTGTGCCTAAGTCGCTTAAAGTGCGCCAGGGTGCACACAACCCCCCTGCCTCTAATAAAAAAATTCAGCCTTTCCAATAATTATGTCTGAGGAGGATGAAAGCAATTTCCTATCAGCAACTAATTGCCACATCTGCAGGAAACAGTTAACTTGCACTGATATTAAAAACCCCACCGTTAGGGACCACTGCCACTATACTGGGAAATTTAGAGGTGCAGCGCATAACACTTGTAATCTAAAGCTAAAATCGAACATTCATGATCTAACGATATTTTGTCACAACGCAAAGAACTATGACATGCATTTAATAGTTGAAAAATCGGCATGATTCCAGACATACACCTTGATTGCATCGCAGAGAACAAGGAGAAGTTTAAGTGTGTTGATATTAAACAGGATAATTCGGTTAAAGGTTCGAGTGAAGGTAAAATAAGACTGAAGGATTCATATCAATTTCTAGCTGCCAGTCTAGACGAACTAAGCAAGAATCTAAAAGATGAACAATGTACATGTACAAAGATATTTGCTAATAAAATTAACAACACTGATGAATCATTTAAACTTTTAAGAAAGAAAGGCTTCTACCCCTATGAAAATATTACTGGGTATCACGTATTTGAAGAAGGTTTACCACCACAAGAAAAGTTCTTTTCAAAGCTAACAGACTCTGGAATCTCTGACAAAGACTATGAGCACGCGAAGCATGTCTATAATTACTTTAATTGTCAAAACTTCTTCCAGTATCACCTGCTTTACCTCTACACAGATGTGTTTCTGCTGGCTGATGTGTTTGAAACCTTCCTTCAGATACACCTGGTACACAGCATATGGCCTTGATCCAGCACATTATGTGTCTCTGCCTGCTACTAGCTGGGAATCTTTGCTTAAAATGAAATGGGACCAAGATCCATATCGTTAACAGGTATGCAAAGGCAAACAATCCCTACATTTAATCTTACAATAAGAAGCAGCCCTCAAACTACATAACTTACTTGGACGCTAATAATCTCTACGGGTGGGCGATGAGTCAAGATCTTCCAGTTAGAGATTTTCGATGGCCAATTGTATCAGAATTCAAATGGGACTTTTCAATACCCGGCATTTGTGAGGTTGATGTTTACATTCCACCAGAGTTTCACGACTATACGTATCTCTGACTTTCCACCCTTCCCAGAGAACATCAAGTGCCCGAAAATAATCGAAAATCCCAATGGAACTTGGCACCTGTCAGGAACAGAAAAAGAACATACAGAGAAACTAACACAGAATCTAAACAACAAGACACGTTACAAAATTCATTACAAACTGCTTCAGTATTTTATCTCACTTGGTTGCAGGGTCACCAAAGTTCACAGGGCTCTTACATTTACAGAGGAAGCGTGGATGAAACCCTACATTGATAAGAACACCCAGTTTAGGACCAAAGCAAACCAACGACTTTGACAAGAACCTCTTTAAGTTGGCCAACAACTCTGTCTATGGCAAGACTCTTGAGAATGAGCGGAAAAGAACAAACCTGAAACTTGGTTCCTCATCAGAGCCTGCTGTTATTCAGGCAAATATGTCAAAGCCAACATTCAAAGAACTCCATATCTTTAATAGCTACTTAGGTGTGATCATATTTTACAAAACCAAGGTGACGCTGCGCAAGCCGATCTATACAGGTGTCACTGTTCTCGACGAATCAAAACGTCTGATGTACCAGTTCTTCAACTGGGTAAGTCAAAGCCCTGAGAATGGTATTTGAACCATGCAGCGGTGTCGGAACATATTTCAAAGTGGGGGGGGCTATTGGTGGGAGGGCATATTGCACATAATTTTTTTTAATCTAGGGCACCCTAACTCCTGCTGTTATGTCATTTTGTGACATTAATTGTTACAACCAGAGCAATATTCAATCATATCATATCAATTGTGTGAAAGTAAGCCAAAAGTCTAAAAATGCACGAATATTCAACTAATTAAAGCATTGCGCAACTGTACTGCACTATCAATTAATTTATTTAGTGAATATCTGAAATGAATGAAAATTATGTTCAGTTTTATGTTGTAGCCGTGCGCTCAAGTAGCAACGTGTAAATTATCAGAAGAAAGTAGCAGCAACGTTCTGGTCTATACGTTTTTGTCTGCTATATTCCACAGCAATAATCTTATATAGATCTATATATCCATCTATCAATCCATTTATCTATTTATTTATTTATCTATCTATCCATCTATTTATCTGACTACTGAACCATCCAGAACTTCACTTCTTTAACTTTAATTTCAATCAATCACGAGTATCAGTCTTCCTCCACCCTACGGTACAATTTCCAAGAGTTGCGCAGCTCAACTCATGAGGTAGCTTGCTCGCTCACACTTAGTGTTACGTGTTGTCTAGAATCCATACCCTAGGCTACTTTCTCCATTCTGTGTATACTCTGTCTAAGAAATCTAAATTATGTGAATATCCTCAATCATAATTTGTGGGGATTCCTGATCAACAAACGCCAGTAAATATCAATAGTGCGAGCTAGCCCTTGAGTGTTGTCAATAGAGCTCCAAGCCAAACATTAGCTGCACAAAATTTTCAAAATGATTTTTTGGGGTTCCTGCTTCGCAACTAGCAACTAGCAACTAAAACTTTTTATTTGATTTTGACGGACCGGTTGCAGTTTAAGTTTGCAAATACAATCGCAGTTGATTATTACTGTTGAATATAACAGACAAACAAACTTACCGACCAGTTTTGTTTATATTTGAAAAGCAGAACCCCCAAAAAATTCTGATTCAGGATGAGGTCCGGTTTGAAGATGGGGCTTTTAGAGTGCAAAGTGTGCAAAGCTTTTTTGAAGCCTAAAAGCTTTGCACACTTTTGAGAGGTGCCTCGCACGCTTGTAGTTGGGGTTTCACACACTATTAGGAGGGGAATCGCACGCTTTTAAGACGCTCTTTGCACACCTTTGCACGAGATGACAAGGCTTACGTTGGAATCGCTATAATATTATCAATAGTAGGCTCACAGTGGAATCGCTTATAGATAGATATAAAAAGTTTTACTTTTAATTTTTTGAATAATGGCCATGACGCATTTAAACACTTATATTGTTATTTGCAGTATCGAAATGCATGCCACTTTCAGCGATCCCCACAAAATTATATTGAGAATTGCGAGGCTGTTTAGAGTATAGAGACGGACATCAGATCGGTTCCAGCAGTGTTTTACAGTAAAATTACACCGAATGACGAAGACCGAAAAGAAAAAACGAGTAGTCAATGGCAAAGGCGGGCAGTTCGAAAGAAAAAACATTCGAGCTTCGGGCAATGAGTATAGTCATCAAATGAAAAGAGAGGTAGCTAAATAATTTATACTGAGAGAACTTCAAAAGTAGCTGAGAGCAGCCGCAGGAGTGTATGTAGCTTAACAAATAAAAGCAGCATGATTCGCGATATAGGAATGACTGCGCAGTAGACAAGAAACTAGAGAGACAAAAGGAGAAATTCAGAATTTATAGCAGTTGAACAACAAAGATTTAGAGTGAAGTGAAAAATAGCCATTGATACAACTGCTTTAAGTATAAACTCACAAAGCAGACGGGATAGTCGGCACCATTGGAGTCGAGGTCGACAACGCTGCATCTTCTGGGCTACATGTCGCCGAGGGCCTTCTGTTTAAAATGAAGTCATGTATTATTGTCTTGGTTTAGACTCAAGTTCTCAAGTATAAAGTTTAGATACAACTACACGCGCCATCATTCAACTAAATATTAATAAAATCAGCATGAATTAGGAAATTTTGTGTCGCCTTACATGTTCTCACTAAGCCGGCGAATCTTTGAAGGTGGCTGCCGATCCATGTCCTCGAAGTCCAGCTGCTCTGCTTCAAAGTCACATGGCCGCTTCATTTCTTCTCTGGTGCTTTTAAAACTATTTTCTTTGGAGCAGTACTCTCGTAGCTCTTCGATGAAAGCTGAAAGTGAACAGAATTAGAAAAAATGTTAGTTAAAAATTGCAGTACAGCATTGTTGTTTGGCAGTAAAAGTCGCATAACTTAGCCTATCTTTCCTAAAGAGTTTGAAGAGCCTTTTTGAACCAAAGAGAAATAGAAGGGAAGTAATAAGATCTTAGGTCTACATAGTTATAAGAACAACTATAAGAGTACACTCTAGAAATGAGATTGTAGGAGAGATTGTAGGAGTATAGCTATAATTTGAATAGAAATGAAATGAAGCAGAAAAGTAATAATTAATCGTATATAGATGCAAATATTGAACATGCAAAAAGCAAAATGCAACAACATTCGTAAAAAAATTAGTAATAAATAGTAATGTGTCACGATTATTGATGTAGCGGCTAGCTATGGCTATGACCCTTAAAAGGGCCGTTTTGACGAGAGTTGCAGAAGGTCGTAGTTCCAAAATAAATTGAAGTCAACTCTTGCAAAGCGGATCGTGTAGCGGAGCACTTGGCGATAAAGGCAGGAAACTGCCGTAGTTGTTTTTATTGTTGAGATCAATATTAGAAGTGGTTATTACTGTCAATACACAAACTATAGCTTTCTGGGCACTGGCGGCTGCAGCAATGGTTTTTGAAGATAATTAGAATATGAAGTCAAGTGGCAGACGAATGATGCGATGGCGACGCAACGTGATGAGCAATGGCGATGAGCACGGTGAAGGCAGTGAGTAGCAGTAGGCAGGCAGGTGAGAAGTGGCGAGATTGGCGTTAGCCATGGCGGAACACAGTGAAGTAACAGTGTGAACAGGCTGGCCCAGACAGAGGGGCCGTGGCGAGAGATAAGGAGGCAGGACGAGACAAGAGCCAGAACAAGGCAGGACAGGAAAGTGGAGGCCCCCAGCCCGCCAGGCGAGGGTTAATAAAGGAGCGCAGAGGGGGGCGTAGCGCGAAGCACGAGCGGTTCTCATTGGCTGGCTAAAGAACTTAAAATTATCGATCGTGCCAGTTTTCTACGGTCGCATGAAAGGATAGCAAAGTACGCAGTGAATTAGCGATAGGTACAGATTCATTGGGCACTACTACAAGTAAACGTTAAAATAAACGATTGGAGAAATTTTAGAGAAGCTGCAGTCCAACGGCCCTTTTCGGGACCACTTTAAACTGGCAACGTCACAAATGTTTAATAATTAGTAATGAGCTTACTGAGTAGTGGACGAGAGAATAAATGGCACCTAATAAATTACAACTATAAATAATGGAATACAAATATGAAATCGAAATTAGTCGAAAAGTACAAAGTCACAACATCACAACAAGTAAATAAATGAAAGTTAAGCACACGATGAAAGTAATAATTACTTGATTATAAAATTAAGTAATGAATGGACTTAAGTAATGAGTGGTAATAAATATGCATTGTTATGCACAACAACGAGTAGTGGACGAGTAAATTGGCACCTAATAAATTACTTAAAACTATAAATGGAATACAAATAGAATTAGTAAACATGCAAAAAAGATGAAGTAAAAAATGAAAATTAAAAACATTGTCTTTAGACCTATAATGTCATATATTGTCATTCAATCATTTCTTTTGCGAAGTCGCGACCATTGGGATTTCCATCTATTGATATTAATTTGCATTGTCATGCTGTCAGCAACTTCGGCCTTGTCCACAAACCGCAAGGACTAATGTGTCGCGACGTACTGATTGTACGCGCTCTTGCTTGGTGGGATCGGGCAGTTGCTACTCGGACCATTAAGACGCAGCAGCTCATCAACAACTGCACTGATTTTCAAGCCGTTGGCTGTCTGCATGCGTCGCTTTGACTCAGTGCGCTTCTCTGCTGCTGTTAACACTCTAGGAGTGTTGACTTCATGGTGAACGGACGCATTGGCTCGATAGGCCTCCTGGCTAATGATTTGGTTCATCTCATTGTAACCATTGTATGCCTGGGTAACCATTCCTGGGTTGCCTGGGTTCGTCCATTGTCGTAGGGGAATTTATTGTACTGATACTCGGCTGTTTTGCTGACTGCTGAGTGTTCACTGGTGTCGAGAACAGCGCGTTTGCAGTTTCCACAGACGCCTCCGCGATGGGTGCGAGATTCCTCCTTGAATAAGAAGAATTGTAGTGGCGAGAGGTAAAGAACAAGTGCAACCAATGTAAAATGCTGTTGCCCACGTCGATAGCATCTTCCTCTTTCCGTTGGCTGTCGTCTTCATAGTTTTGGATGCCGTACTGGTCCTCCTCAGCTGCCGACTCATCATGATCGTCGTCCAGTCTGGGGCCATGCCTTCTAGGACGAATGCTGTCATCGTCATCATCCTCCTCATGGTCGTCCTGGTCGTCATCAGCTGCCGACTCATCATGATCGTCGTCCAGTCTGGGGCCATGCTTTCTAGGACGAATGCTGTCATCGTCATCATCCTCCTCATGGTCGTCCTGGTCGTCATCAGCTGCCGACTCATCATGATCGTCGTCCAGTCTGGGGCCATGCCTTCTAGGACGAATGCTGTCATCGTCATCGTCAAGTTTCGAGCTCCGGTTGTTGTCAGGCAGCGGTAGTTAGGATGTGGTAGTGCGAATATCTGTCTCCCTCAAAAATATCTTGGGGAATTGGATAGTGTCCATTTGGAGAATTCCTTTTTTAACCATCTCTAACAATAAAAATGAAAACTCTGTCTGCGTGTGTCTGTCTGTGGACAAGGGTTAGGGTTAGGGTTAGGGTTAGGGTTAGGGTTAGGGTTAGGGTTTCTTCCATACTTTCTCTCTCCTGATCCTTTTCCACCCTTTCCCTCAGCCACTCCCGACCCCATCTTTTTCTCCTCTGCGCTCCCATTCGCTCACTGTACCCCTCGCGCGCTCCCATTGGCAGTAACCTCCTCTCAGTTTTTATATTTATTAAATATACCTGATCCAACTTAGGACTCTTTACTAACTAATTGCTCCTGAAGAAGGTTTTAAACCGAAACGCGTCGAGCACCAAATCCCTTTTTAGCTACTGTCTTTTTAGCCTTCCTTATTTTAAGTGCTCAGCGGCCGACTGGTCTGACGGATCAGTAATCCTTGTCCTAACCCTAACCCTAACCCTAACCCTAACCCTAACCCTAACCCTAAAATTTACTGACATTTGTTTAATGAAAAAAATAAAGTAAAATTCTTTTCTCCTTATTAATCATGACAAACTGATAGGGTTGGTTCCACTTTTCATAGCATATGTTAACAAATTCCTCCTGTGAAATTGTTCTGTCAGAGTTCTTAGCTAGATATGTAATGTGAGCTGGGGCAATGACCTCATTATAAAATCGTTTCAGTCGATCCTGTGGTATGGTTGGGAAAAGGAGAATCAAATTACAGTTACCTCTAATTGTTTTATTTGGCAGTTCAAACCAGTTTTGGGCAATGTAAATAACATTGCAGTTATTGTGTCTACCCCGGGTGAAATAATTTTCTATCTGTTTCTGGGGACCGGTCATGCAGTCATTAAAGACAATCAGGTGCTTTCTCCCCTTTTCCAGTTCATCAGGTTGAGGTAAGAGTTTAGTTTTAGGATCTATCTGTGGATCTCCATAAGTGAAAACTTTAATGTTTTGCCACTTTTCATTGTCTGGGATGTGTTTTGCGTATTCAGTGGCTACAACTTCCGGGGTTGCTGTTGAGGCGTCTTTTTGATGTCTAAAACATTGAATAATATCTTCCTTGTTGAGTTTGTTCTGTAGGCCCGCT
>NIVC01002416.1:0-40000 GCA_002269645.1 Macrostomum lignano
TTTCAAAAGTCTACGATCACGACAGGACGGCCTCATATCTGAGGCCGAGTTTCAACAGGTTACAGAGAATTTTCCCTTCATGGACTCTTCTCTGTTCTGGACACCGACTGGTGAGCAGTCAGACAATTTTAAATAGGCTTCTTGTAGAAATTTAATACTTAACTTAACCCTGGCGCTTAAAACAACCATCAAACCAACCACCTCACGTACCCCTCTCCGCCTTTACCATCAAACCAACCACCTCACGTAACCCTCTCCGCCTTAACCATCAAACCAACCACCTCACGTACCCCTCTCCGCCTTAACCATCAAAAAAACACTTCACGAACCTCTCTAAACGTCCCAATATACTTTAAGGCTCGAAGTCTGCGCACCGCACATGTCTATTAAAAACCAATTTAAAAAATACAAGACGAAACCTTCCTTCAACTCCAGCGATGGAAAAATTTCCAAGGCGGAGATGCAAGCCTACTTCACTCGGATAGACTCGCAAGCGCTCAAGATGAGCTTTAGCCACAACTTCCACGTGAACACGTACTTCCGGCCAACTTTCTGCGACAGATGCTCCGGCCTGTTGTGGGGCATCCGACGACAGGGCTGGAAGTGCCGAGACTGCGGCATCAGCGTGCACAAGCACTGCAAAGACGCTGTTGTCATTGAGTGCCGGGGCCACAGCGCAAAGTACAGCTCCTCGGCAGATGGTAAGTGCATGCTGCTGAGAGTTTGAGCTAAGCTGCTGGTAGAACCCGAAGACCAGGTCCAGGCGCAGGTCCTAAAACGGCTCATCTCGAGGCTCGAGGTTCAATCTCACTTTATAGATTCAAATTATGGACCGCTAAACAAACCCTGCAGGCTCGAATTCTGGCAGCATCGGCAGGTCGACTTCGAATTCGGCCTCAGCTTCCGGCGGTTCCGCTTCATCAGCCTCGCCGTCTCCATCATCGATGCGGGCCGGCAGAGTGGAAGAAAGCCAAACTGAGCCGGACAGCCTGGTGGCTGAGGCAGTTAGAGTTGCTCAGGTAACTGACTAACTAACTAACTAACTAACTAACTAACTAACTAACTAACTAACTAACTAACTAACTAACTAACTAACTAACTAACTAACCAACTAACTAACTAACTAACTAACTAACTAACTAACTAACTAACTAACTAACTAACTAACCAACTAACTAACTAACTAACTAACTAACCAACTAACTAACTAACTAACTAACTAACTAACTAACTAACTAACTAACTAACCAACTAACTAACTAACTAACTAACTAACCAACTAACTAACTAACTAACCAACTAACTAACTAACCAACTAACTAACTAACTAACTAACTAACTAACTGACTAACTAACTAACTGACTAACTAACTAACTAACTGACTGACTAACTAACTAACTAACAAAATTTACTTCACCGCAAAACGCAGGAGAACTCCCAGCTGCATCAAGAGGCTATGGAGCTGCGTCAAACTGTCGCCAGCCAGTCTGCACTCATCGAGGAGCTCCGCGAGTCCATGGCTGAGATGCGCATGGAGACCCTCAGCTTCATTGTGCAGCAGAGCAAGGCGCTCGGCATGCCGTTCGACACGGAGATTTGAGTCGGGAGCTGATGCGAAAATCACCTGCCTCTGACACAAACAGTCTGACTAATATGCATCAATTTTGATCGATTCACATTAGATCAGCTAGATTAGTTTGTCATCACTAATAAAATTTTATTATGTGTCTGCTTGATTAGCTATTGTGTTGTGTCCGTTCTTATAGATCAAATAGCTAGTGTTGTGTCCGTTCTTATAAATCAAATAGCTTGTGTTGTGTCCGTTCTTATAGATCAACTAGCTTGTGTTGTGTCCGTTCTTATAGATCAAATAGCTTGTGTTGTGTCCGTTCTTATAGATCAACTAGCTTGTGTTGTGTCCGTTCTTATAGATCAACTAGCTTGTGTTGTGTCCGTTCTTATAGATCAAATAGCTTGTGTTGTGTCCGTTCTTATAGATCAACTAGCTTGTGTTGTGTCCGTTCTTATAGATCAACTAGCTTGTGTTGTGTCCGTTCTTATAGATCAAATAGCTTGTGTTGTGTCCGTTCTTATAGATCAACTAGCTGTGTTGTGTCCGTTTTATAGATCAAATAGCTAGTGTTGTGTCTTTTTCTGTAGAAGAAATGATGTAGCTTGATAAAACAAATCTTGATAAAACAGATCAGATAGATCAGATACTCGTAGATCAGACAGAGCAAGATAGATCAGATAGAACAAATGTATAGATCCCAAGATTAGATCTGGTCGTCAATGCAATAGTTTTAATAATTTCATCGAAATGTAAACTGCACGCACAAAATTCTTAGCCTCACACACAGTTGCAAACATCAAAGCTTTAGCAAACTTGTTCAACATCTAATTTTATTCAGAGTTACTAAACTGACTAATTAGCACAATATAAAAATGGTTGTCACGCGGATTATCGTTGCTATCGTTGAAGTCAGAAGCCTGACATTGTTGCGGGATGGTGAGATAGAAAAGATTAAAAATAAGAGTTATATAACTAATGTTTGTGAAGCAGCTATCGACGAAGTACAATAGATTTTTGACCTAAGAGAAAGAATAATTTTGCTCAAACGCTGACTATAAAGTTCCTATTGTTATTTTGTTCCTTTTCGAAACGATGTTCAGAGGAAAGACGCGTCCTGACAGCTGTTTATGACAAAAAGAAAGCAGTTTGAACTGGAAGCAAATTATTACACGAGGTACAAGCAATGAAGAGTTTGGATTATTCTTTTTTTCTCTGCTATGAGTAGGTCGTACGAGCTATTGTTGCTGCTATTGCTGCTGCTGCTGCGCCCCGCCGCCTGGATCGATCGGGCGAAAGCCGCGCAGCTCGCCATGGATTCTGTCCCGCTCCATCAGGTACTCGGATTCTGAGCAGCTTCCCAGCGCTGAATTTCGCCCACTCTTTGCCTGAGGAAATATGGCGTGCTCGATCACTGCGGCGGGAATGTGGGAGTTGTTTTTACCGGTGTTATGACATTTAGTATACCATCAGCTATTATAGGGAACAGAGGGACAATAACACAAACACACATATATATAATTGCGTAACGAGTTAGCCGATAGCCTGGCAAAGACCTCGACATGGTCTTTTGCTGGTCCCCTGCCTGAGGCCTCCAGCCCCACCGCCGTTTTTGCCTGCTGATTCAATGTCTGCTCATTATCCGTTGCAAGTTCAGCCATTTTTCACCTGCCTCTGTGCTACCCAAGACCAACACACGGACGGCTGCAGCGGAGCTTTGCAGGGCATTCTGTTTTCCTAATGACCCGACACTCTACTTAGGGATCAAGGGCGCGAATTCAATAACTCAGTGATGAAAAGTAAGTAGATGAAACAAATGATCAACAGGAACTAGATTATGCTTTTCAATGCCGACGCATTTCGTCCACAATGGACATCCTCTGTGCTCACGAACGATACCAAGCTTAAATTAATATAAGAACAATTTCTTACGAGCCGTACTTCGTTTAATAAAGTTAGTGAGCTCGACGATGTCCATTGTGAATGAAATGCATCGGCATTGAAAAGCCGAATATAATTAATGTTGACTATTTCTTTTATCGACTTACTTTTCATCAATCGAGCTACATTACCTGAATTCTTTATTGATAAACTGTCTGCCGAGAAGATTGGCTAGCGGTACGCGCACAAATGGTCAATATGAACAACTGAACCAAAGCTTCGTGGCGGCTCTGCAAAAGATGACAATCAGGCCACCTGGGACGACTACTACGCACCTGGACTTCCACATGACAACTTGGGAACGCCAGCCATAGCTATACAGTCGAGAGGATGCGACGCAGAATCGGAAGCATCACAGACGACGTGTATCGACTGTCACCGCCCTGAACTTTTCTGTTGGAGACAATGTACTATTTCCCAATTTCATTCAATTTCATTGACACTTGGTTCTATATTTTTAGGCCTAAACATCGGTCATGGAACCTTTATTGTAACATTTACTTGCCCGAGACTCTCGACGCTTTACTCATGTACACATTTAACTATGAATAGTTGTCACGTGACGTCTAGATTCTTTGCTGTACTTTTATATGTACATTTCAAGCGTTTCCGTCACCTGTCACGGCTCTTCTGGTAACTTGACTTTGCGATTCCAACAAATGGCTTTTAAGAATTTCAGGACTTTTAAAATTTGTGTCTGTGTCTCGTACATTGATTTATTTCTTTCTTTCCGGGCTAATTACCATTCGAACTCAACTCACAGTTCAGCTGGTATTGTACGGCGCGCAGGTTGTGAATGCAGCAATGAAGAGTCTCCGGAAGATGGTTGCTGCCACCGCTGGTGCCTCCGCCTCCGTCTAGGCTTCGCTGGCGCAGCAGCAGCTCCTCGGCTGGGCTGGGCGTCCGGCTCAGATGCCGACTGCGTCTCAGTTTCCCCAGCAGGTCGTCTGAGCAGCGACGTAGCTTCTGCGCGACCTGCAGCAGGCTGGCAGCCAGCAGGTCACTGTCGTAGTTCGGAGTCGTCGCGGCTGATGCATTCGACAGGATGGCGACGGAGCGGCTCCGATTGCGTGGGAACGACGAAGATGCGGCGAAGCTGGAAGTTGGCAGCTTGGCGTCGAACGGCGAGAACGCTGACGCGTGGCGACCACCGGTGCCGCTTGTGCCGCCTCCGCTGCCACTGGCCATTGTAGCTGCTGACGCGGCTTGCTGACGCGGATGATGCCGAATATGCGGCAGTGTGGAGAACTGCGACAGCTGCTGCGGAGACTCCTGAATTCGAGGTTAATTTTTGGCTTTGAAGCATACAGAAACCGAAGCAGCTGGTACTCCCAACAGTCCTAATGGTCTATCTATCATAGGCACTTACCGATTTCTTAGACAGGAAACTGGAAAACCCTACTCCATCGAAAGACGTCTCCCGGATTCGACTCAGCTCCGATACCGAGCTGTACCTCCAGGCGCTTTGGTACTGATGCTGGGGCTGGTAGTGGCTCTGGTAGGGGTACTGCTGCTGGTTTAGCTGCTGCTGCAGCTGAATCAGACTGTGACGGGAAACCGAATTGCGCATGTCCTCGATTGATCCGGCGCTACTAGCTGAGAACTGGCGTCTCATCATCAGCAACAATTGATGGTTTTGCTGCTGCTGCTGCTGTTGTTGTTTTTGCTGTTGATGATGTTGCTGTTGATGATGTTGCTGTTGCTGCAGTTGTTGCTTTTGTTGTTGTTGTTGTTGCTTCTGTTGCTGCTGTTGTTGCTGCTGCTGCTGCTGTTTTTGCTGGCGATGCCGACCTCCAAACAGTCGCAAACGAATCCCTCTGTGCTTTGTGTTTTTCCGCTGCTGATTCTGTTGTTCTTGTTGCTGCTGCTGTTGCTGCGGCTGCTGCGGCAGATGGTACTGATGAAACGAATTCTGCATCGGCGGTACAAAGGAGCCGCTCAGAGCGGGCAGGGAGCCTCGCTTTCTGTCCATCTGCCGCGGCGAGGTCGCAGAAAATGCGACGCCAGCTGCCCCGATGGTCTCAGCTGAGTCTGATGACAGGTTCCCATCCTCGTCCTCATCGACGTACACGCTGTCCGCAAAGTCGTCACACGCGTCACCCTGAGCAAAGTAGCCGCAGCCGCCAGCTTCGTCGGCGGCCTCCTCGTCTGCGTAGGGGATGTTGTCGACGGACCCTCTAGCCAGACGGGCCTCCATGTCGTGCAGGAGGGTGGCCGTGTCCCGCAGAAGCCGGTCCGTGTGACCTGCAGGATCCTCTGGGTCTTCCTCTGGCGGAGGCGGCTGAGGCTGAGGCTGTGGCAGCGGCGGAGGCGGCGGCGGTGGCGGGTGCGGATCAGAGAAAGTCGGCTTAAGACGAAATGAAACGCTGGACCCGGGCTTCCCGAATCTGATGGCCTCTAGTTGCTGTCTAGAAGGCGGCAGTTGGTCCAATTGCTGCTGCTGTTGTAGCTGTTGCTGCTGGCGGCGTCGAAATATTGGCGTGGGATCGCGCTGCGCAGCGGAGCTTTCGCCGTTGTCGCCGTCATCACCAGCTGAAGTCTCATTCAGTCGCGAGTCGGAAGCTGCTATCAGGCGTCGACGTGGCAGCTGCAACCTTTGAGGAGCTGTCGAGCAATGATTAACCAACTGCTGCTGCTGCTGCTGCTGCTGCTGCTGCTGCTGCTGCTGCTGATGCTGCTGTTGCTGATAAAACGGCTGACTAGCCGGTGGCGTCAACCAAGGTGAAGAGTCCGCAGCGGCGGTGGCTGATGCAGATGCAGCCGCCGCCAGAGGCGCCTCTGACTTGGTCCGTCGTCTTGGCGATGAGTCTGTAAGAAAGACCACAAACGCTTGGTAGTATGCAATCGGTAACCCCGCATTGCTTAGAGAAACTACTGTAAGATAGTTAGGTCTGAAAAAACAGGAGCAGTGTCACTCGGCAAGCCTCCGCGCCTGGGGACGAACCCAGGCCAGGTCGATGACCGAATCCTGCGCTTATCCTCATGCTGACTCTTAGACCAGCGAACAACTCAGATAGCTTTGCTATCAAGTAAAATTGATTCAAAATATCGAGTCTCACCGGTGCTAGATTTTGAGCTGCGCTGTTGCTGATAGACCTGAACGCCCACCAGGGGGACCGGTTGCTGGGCGGCCAACTCGCGGTCTATTTCAAGCATTGAAGCGGTAGAGAGTCGCTCTGGCGAACCGCTTCTGGAGCTTGTCCTCATCTCCAGCTCCTGTTCGATCAATCACAGTCAAAGGGGGGAGGCAATTGTCAGTTGGGCTTTGAATGAGGACATTTGTAGCTTCGATTCATGCACGGAATGGTGGCTCGAGGCTTCTTGGTACAACCAATAAAGCACAGAGTGTAACAACACCCCAGTGTGAGTGTTTGCTTTCACACATGTACCAATACATGGGTATGCTCAACTGCCTCCTCTCTGATTGTACTTCGACTGTCTCCAGAAGATTTTATGGAGTCGTTTTCCTTCCTTACGTTCAGTTACGTACGTGTATAAGCTTTTTAGAAATGGAGTTTCTTGATTGCAATTACGGGTGAAAGTCAAATCATTTAAACCGACAATTGTTCAAAGAATCTCATTGAACCGCTGGTCTCTTATAGCGACTACGGCAGTCCGGAAGAGACTTCACTCTTTTCTACTTGAATCTTTTCACCTTCAACACCAGCTTCTTACTTTAGGGCCGGAACGGTTGCTGGGCTCTAAAAAAGCCAAAAGCCGGTGAAAACTCACGCGGCAGCTACGGTCACTCGGCGCTCTTTAGTCCCTTTCTCTTCGACTCAACATCAAAGCAAAGACGAGGAAGGTCGGGTGAGTAGAGAGAGGAGTTGACTATCCTTATATAGGTACTAATCGCGTGCTTCCGCGCGTTGAAAGATCAATGGACTTTCCCTCTCTCTATTAATAGAACGATTTCAACGCCAACTCTGAAATTTGGTAAGCGAAACTTTTGATAAGTCAACCGTGCTGCTCCTTAAAGTCACATCGGAGGCAATTAGCTTCAAAGAGGCTGACCAGCTCAATGGCGCCGAAGAATTCATGGGTTCGATTCCATTCACATCCGTAAAGTCCAACCGCGAAGGCACAAAATGTGCGAACATGCCTTACAGTGAGCCTGTGTGAGTGCGTGGCAAGTTCTAGGATGAAGAATCCCCTAAAAATTGTAGCAAATGAACCCCCTATGAACGGAATCCGCATCGGCGACGTCCCCCGACGTCCAGACGTCTATCGACGTCGATGACAAATATGTTAGGATGTACTTTTACATTGCATCGAAGGATAATGACGTCATCATCGACCTCGGCTGATTACTGTACGGGATAAGTCCAGATACCTGGTAATTCCCAGGAAGTGGGAGACGTCTACAAGAGACATCTAGCAAGAAATAAAAACGCCTAACATCAATTTCCAATGCGAAAGAAATTTCTGCAAGATTTAACTGAGCTTTCAAACTTTCAATTGATGCAAAACTTACTCTCTTTAGCTTGATGAACGGCCTAGACAGAAAGTTGATCATGCTGTTGGACTCGTGGGTGGCTATTATCTGGACTCGGAAGTCAAAACCATCGTGCTGCGCGGCTTTTTATGTGCGGCCTGGCTCCAGCTGAACTCTCGGAGCAATTTTGTTAAGGCCAAACTAGCCAAGCAAGCTCCAACGTCTCGCTCACATATTGTCGCGGATGAATGGAAATTGGGGATGTGAAAGTGAGACAGATAGAAATGTAAATTGGACAAAAGTCTGCAGTGTTGCAGCAGCCACAACTGATGCTGCGCTGCCACTCCGGCTGCTTCTAGAGGGGCTTAGGAAGGCTTTTAGAAGGGAATGGAAGAGGGGAGAGAGGGGGCGAGAGAGGGAGAGAAACCGGGGACGCGTGCAGGGCAGGGAGATCGCCCGGCTCACTCGTTTCCCAAAATCCTCATCGGCCCCCCAGCCACCCCAATTTCAGCCCTCAGCCTCAACACACACTCACTCACACACACTCACAGACCTACAAGCGCATGCTGCGGGACCGCATAGCGGCTATAGGGCTGGATAGGAGAGGGGAAACGAGAGACACAGAGACCATGGAGCAGGCATGGGGCATAGAGAATGCTTAAGCCCCTATCCCCATGTCGAAGACAGGTCGGTAACGCGAGGACGACGAAACAGGCTTCACCATGAGTCCAAGAGGGATCCGCGAGAGAGGAAGAGAGAGAGAGAGCATTAGGGGAACTACGGGATGAGATAGCAGGTCGTAAACAGATGGAGAGGTGACCTCAGAGCCCGTGATCCTGCGGCCGCCATTTCATAGGTCAATTATTGGGCGTGAATATCGCGCCCATCTCGAGGTCCACCAAAAAATACGATCCTATCTGATGCAGAATGGGGAGTTGTTGGGCAAGGATATCTAGGACTTCGGAATACTAACTCAAACACACAAATTTCCTTGTCGATTCAGAAACTTTATCAAATTCTATCAAAACTATCTCGAAAGTTTCTTCCAGGACTGCACAGGAAGTTTAGAAAAAAAACCGTGACACAAAGAATCTCTCTGCAAGTTGGCATTCCGGGTTCTCAGTTGCAGAACCCCTCATATCTAGGTTGGGGCTTGCAGGCAGGCAGGGGGAGACCCATCAGTTCAAGCTTGCATTATGAGGATGGGGAGGCGAGGGATAAAAAACCTAGAGAAATTGCATGCGAGAAATTTGAGAGAGGGAAGTGCACGGTCGGGGTGAGAGAGGCGCCGGCTCATTAATAATTTGGACGCGCTGGGTGCCGGACGGGCAGAGTGCCCGGGTCCGGGGGTCGGTCAGTAGAAGTGAAATTGGCTGGCTTGGCAGATGCAGGGCGAGAAAAGAAAAGGGAGAGTTCAGACTGGGTGGGGGGCAAAGTTAGAATCTCCCTCAGCGGCCACTCTCCCCTTTTCTTTCTCTCTCCATAATGACGGTCCTTCATTCGTAGAAATGCATGCCGCGGACAATTTTCCAGCGAAACCCGCGGAGCCGGAACCACAATTCAAAACCAAACAGCGCCATTAACTATGCAGATCCCGGATGGAAAATAAAAGTTGCTAAAGTTGGCGTAGTTCCGTCTCTGCAGAGCCCTGCTGCAGTGCAGTGCTGCTCAACCATTTGTCATGCCTGTCGGGATCAGCGCGGGAATGGTTGCGGACCCCGCGGGGCTATCTCTTCCGGACAAGCCTGCATGCAGATTCTGGCCGAACCGAGTGCACGCAGTTTTTTGGGGCACAATCGACCCGATTCTCCAATACCAAGTCTCTCTTCCTCTCTTTCTCTCCCTATCCCACCCACTCGCTCATTCTCGGGAGTAGAATGCAACAGGAGCATCCAAGAGTTGCATTACAAGTGGCACCGATGCGGGTGGGCCGGTCGTACAGCCACTCTCTCCTAGACTAGAGAAACAAAAAATGGAAGGAATATTATTGACTGACTGCTACTTTGCCTCATCTTCACTCCAGCTTCCATCAGCTGAGAAATCCCCAACCCCCAGACAGACATCCTTCAGAAATTCTACGAAACGAAAATTGGCTCGGAGAGGATTAGGGATTAAGGATTTAGCTTACATGTTAGCTTACATGTAGCTTACATGTATGTGGAACTGGAGAAGTCGATGGTGCAAACAGTCCATTCGCTGCATAAACCGAATTGGAAAATGTACTTTGCATGCAAATGACGCAGTACGATTGTGTTTCTAGAAAGAATTTTAACAGATAACACGGAAAATTGACTAGTCTGGATTTTCAACTATGTATTTAGTGTTCATTTTGCGTACATCACGAGCGTAAATGAATTTTTGTTATCATTAATTTTCACTGTTAGTCCGCATAGTTAATCGGCCACTCTCCCCCACAATGTCATCATCGCTTTCCAATTTTCTCCCGCGACTTTCTTTTCTTATCCTTTTTGGCTTTCTTTTTCTTTTTTTTATTCGCTTCTTTCGTCTCCGCGTGGCCAGTCGACACTTTTGGTGGCTCCTCGTGTTCCGCCGAAATTCGTTGGTGATCCCGGTGATTCCGGTGGCCGGTGCGACGTCGCCCAGCATCGTCGGAGGAGCGACCTCCCATCTGGCTGAGCATCTCCTCGCGCACCAGAAACACCGTGGACTTGTCCCGGTCATCTTCTCGCTCCCTCTTGTATTCCAGATGCTGCTGCTGCTGCGAAGGAGGAGGAGATTGCAGTCGCTGATCGTTGGAGTTTTCGCTGGTGGCCAATCGCAGCACCCGTTTCGTGTCGAGGTCGCGATCGATCACCCCGCGGGTCTGCAGGCGGACGAAGTCCACCAGACGGCGAACATAATCCAGGTTCGGACCGCGGCTGCCGCTGGCCTGTGACACCTGGGCGTTTGGCGCAGGTGAGAGTGAAGATCGTATCAGTCAATCAGTCACTTCATCAGTCAGTCAGTCAGTCAATCTTATCTATCTATCTATCTATCTATCTATCTATCTATCTATCTATCTATCTATCTATCTATCTATCTATCTATCTATCTATCTATCTATCTATCTATCTATCTATCTATCTATCTATCTATCTATCTATCTATCTATCTATCTATCTATCTATCTATCTATCTATCTATCTATCTATCTATCTATCTATCTATCTATCTATCTATCTATCTATCTATCTATCTATCTATCTATCTATCTATCTATCTATCTATCTATCTATCTATCTATCTATCTATCTATCTATCTATCTATCTATCTATCTATCTATCTATCTATCTATCTATCTATCTATCTATCTATCTATCTATCTATCTATCTATCTATCTATCTTTCTATCTATCGATCTATCTATCTATCTATCTATCTATCATCTCACCTGAAAAGCGATCTCACTGGGCTCCGCCCTGCCCAGCCAATACGGATTGTCTTCTTCCTTCCTAGCAATGTACACCCAACAAGTTTCAGTCTTGCCAGTGGTGCAGTTCTCTACCACCAGCTGGCTCCTGTGGAAGCCCCTGGTAGCCTGGTGAGCGTCAGCTCTGGCAATGTCCTCGATAGCATGGCGGCGGCTCAGTTGGTAGAGGCAGCCGAGGACTCCGGAGTCCGGGTTGGGTACGATGGTTGCTATGCGACCGGGCTGTTTGAGGGAAGTGGTTGAAAAGACCGATTTTTATAAAATTCCCAGCAAGCCAATCAGCAGCCTGCAATTCCTAGTCAGCCAATCAGCAGCCTGCAATCCCCAGCCAATCAGCAGTCTGCAATTCCTAGTCAGTCAATCAGCAGCCTGCGATCCCCAGCCAATCAGCAGCTGACTAGCTAATCATCAGCCTGCAAATCCCAGCTAATCAGCAGCTTGCAATCCCCAGCCAGCCAATCAGCAGCCCCCAATCCCCAGCTAATCAGCAGCTTTCAATCCCTAGCCAATCGGCAGCCTGCAATTCCCAGCCAGCCAATCAACAGCCTCCAATCCCCAGCCAATCAGCAGCCTACAATCACCAGCCAGCCAATCAGCCGGCAGCCTCACCCAGCTGGGCCTGCCGTAGTCCTGGAAAGAGCCCTGGAAAAGCTGTCTAGAAAAGCCCAAGGCTATGCCAATCGCCAGCTCCTTGTAGCGAAAGTGCGGCTTCCAGATCCAGGATCCGTAGGCGAAAATCGATTGAATTCGCGAATCATCAGCGGCGAGAGTGTCGATGGCCGACTTCGATGACTGCTGCTGGCTTGGCAACAGGCTGCCGCTTTGCTGGCTTGTTGTTGAGGCTTTTGCTGTTGCCAAGTTTGCAGTCGACATGCTTTGTTCTTTTGAGTGGTGCTCACAGTTGGAGAATAAGAGGAGGCAAAGAAGGAAAGAACTGAGGGCAAATGCAAATCTGAGAGTTTAAAAAACCGAATTTGCGAAGAGGAAGTTTGCTTCCCTATGCATGGAATCTCAATTCAAACTCGAGCTCCGGTTCTCTGCGCTGTCCGCCCACGCATTTCATTTTTTCTAGCTGCGTTTAGTTTGAGCGGAACTCTGAATTTATTCATGACAGTTTTATATTTATTCAATTTGCGCAAATATTCTTGTCTTCGAGCTGTGCGAAAATGGAGTTCTGGACCTGCAGTATCTGGAGAGGAAGCGCATGGAGTTCTATACTTATTATCTGTCTTATAAATGTTGAGTTCTTGGTTATATTCCTAATCAGAACACTTCTAGACGACGTCTGGCGCTGGGGCTGGAGCTGGCGCCTCTGGTGCTAAAGCCCCTGGTGCTAAAGCCCCTGGTGCTAAAGCCCCTGGTGCTAAAGCCCCTGGTGCTAAAGCCCCTGGTGCTAAAGCCCCTAGTGCTAAAGCCCCTAGTGCTAAAGCCCCTGGTGCTAAAGCCCCTGGTGCTAAAGCCCCTGGTGCTAAAGCCCCTGGTGCTAAAGCCCCTGGTGCTAAAGCCCCTGGTGCTAAAGCCCCTGGTGCTAAAAAGAAACATTCGAAATTAATAGAAATATTTCAAAGCAAAACGTAATAAACTATAGTATGAATGTTGCAAGAAGCCAGCTAAGAGCTGACTTCATATAGTTTAGCCGTGTCCTACTTAGATGCGGTGTGACGAATATCTGGTCCGAGAGTTCGAGTGCTGACGGGCTGCTATTCAAGTAGTGATTGAAAACACAGTTATTGGAGACCGATAACTGACGGAGCCGAATATTCGATTACGTATTATGTATATTTGTAGGTTACAGACACGAACGGTACATGTAGTGGTAAATATATAGCTGATGCTAAAGAGATAATTGGTAACGAACAGCTGCAGTGTCGATGGAATGGCTTCGAAGATGACCTTAGTTGGAAACACTACTTAATTGAGAGCGATTTTGAACTACTGTTTATCAATGTTTACAGAAATTAAATTGCTGGCGATAGGAACAGCAGCCGACTGACTCCACGACCAGTCTTCTCCGAAGCCACAGAATTCAAAATGTTAAATATAACTATTTGAATTGAGTAAAAGAAAGCATTGTTTACTATTTTGTTAATAAACATAAAAATGAAACCAATTGATATGAATAAAATACATATTAAATATTTTTAGTACATTTGATATTAATCGACTACTTGGGAGAATAAAAGAACCGTCAATTTCACAACGGATTCTGGTTTACTGAGTGCGCTCAGCTGCCGTCTCCCGTGCTAGTTTTGAGCACATACGTTCGTATAATCTAGATATGTTTGCCCCAGTTTTAGAGGGTTCCCAACACTTCAGCCGCAGCATTCGCGACGCACATCCGAGATGAGGCTAATATATTTTTATTAGCTTTGCAGCTATATACCGGCAGAAGCAGACTGGGTTGCGCTTGAGAACCACTCTGGCAAACACAGGATGAATGATTGACTCAATCCGCCTGTGTTGATCTCTTCTTTCACCCTGGAGTCACATCCTCCTTTTATGAGCAATGAAACTGTGTTCACGAATCTGCATTTATATGTTCCCTAATTGCCGACAGATTTTGCACAAGGTTATTTTTGGGTCACAGAAACAGTTGGGCATTTGCATTTCGAGAATCTATGCGTTAATGCCTTGGTTAATTATTGATGAAGCTAACAGCTCCAGCTATGATATAGGCAAAAATATCAAAACATATACATGTACGAGCTATGCAGCGTATGGAATTGCATATAGCAGTGCTGCGCTCGGCGCCACATCGGCGCCACAAAAGTGTGCTTTTGGGTAACCAAGCTCGTCGAATGAAAGCTGAGCTCAAATTTTAATTGCTACCTCTTGGACGTCGTGGGATTCACCGACCTGGGAGACACGGGCGCCCATCAAAAAAGGGCACCCACTGAGACACCCACCAAAAACAGGGACGCCCCCACCAAGAGACAGGGGGCGCCCACCAAAGAGACAGGGAGCGCCCACCAAAAGAGAGAGGGGCGCCCACCAAGAGACAGGGGCGCCCAACCATGAGAAGGGGCGCCCACCAAGAGACAGGGGGCGCCCACCAAAGAGACAGGGAGCGCCCACCAAGAGACAGGGGCGCCCACCAAGAGACAGGGGCGCCCAACCATGAGAAGGGGCGCCCACCAAGAGACAGGGGGCGCCCACCAAAGAGACAGGGAGCGCCCACCAAGAGACAGGGGCGCCCACCAAGAGACAGGGGGCGCCCACCAAAGAGACAGGGAGCGCCCACCAAGAGACAGGGGCGCCCACCAAGAGACAGGGGCGCCCAACCATGAGAAGGGGCGCCCAACCATGAGAAGGGGCGCCCACCAAGAGACATGGGCGCCCACCAAGAGACAGGGACGCCCACCAAGAAACAGGGGGCGCCCACCAAGAGACAGGGGGCGCCCACCAAGAGACAGGGAGCGCCCACCAAGAGACAGGGGCGCCCACCAAAGAGACAGGGAGCGTCCACCAAGAGACAGGGAGCGCCCACCAAGAGACAGGGGCGCCCAACCATGAGAAGGGGCGCCAACCAAGAGACATGGGTGCCCACTAAAAGATAGGAGCGCACACCAAGACACCAAATATTGGCACCAACTTAGGTTTGAGACCCCATAAAATTTGAATTCCTGCCGAACCACACTGTATACGTGTACGACGGTTTCATATACATGGACAATTTAAAATGTTTTGAGATGAGTGTGAGCCTGATTCCAACCGTTTCGCAAAATCGATAGTTTTTGTAATACATCAGCACAGTTACACATGTCAAGAACCTAATTAATTATTTCTACTTAAAAACAGTTAATGACTTTTTATGCGAAATTCGCGCGCTGCTGGCTGATTTTACTTTACAATCATGGATTCTCTTGTTCATTATCAGCCAATCAATAAACAATAAAAAGCTATGAAATCTTAGGTAATCTGCCCGTTGAAAAGGTTTCTGTCACGTTACTATTAATTGCAACATTTGAGTGTGTGTGTGTGTGTGTTCAAAAAAGAAGTCCACGTTTTATGACATTATTATTATCAAGTTGTTAATACGTTCGTATGAAAACAGATTATCGTAAACTGTCGCAACATTTGAAAGGGCAAAAGACAGAGTTATGCAGAAGAGTGCGACTGAGTTAAAAATATGCTTGTTATTAAACCGATGCGAAATTGCAAACAAAGTAGATCTACCAGTCAAACAAAAAAACTACTAAATTAATAAGCAGAATTGAAAAACTTCCAAACTATCTACTTATTAGTTTATAATATATTTATACTTTAATTAACTTGCATGCATAAAAAAATTGTAAAAAGTGCAAGAATGTCATTTGCATTTAAGACTCTGTTGCCGGAGGAACCGGCTGGCACCATAGCGAACTCCATAGTGAATGCCATAGCCACCGTTTGCTTTAGCGACTGTCGCCTGTCAACCAAAAGCCGACATCTAAAAGGGTAATTTTCTTGCTTTTTATGTACTGCGTTGGTATTAACGTCATTAGTAATATATATAATTTGTTTTCTAGTTAAATTAGGAATTATTCAGATTTAGTTGTATAGATTTTGTGAACCAGCTGTTAAGCGAGTTAATCTCATTTACCAATAATAAATAAAGTATAGTGAGTGAGATTGGGGCCTATATAATTGATTTTACATTTCGTTTAGACCTAGCTTAGCTAGAATAACTAGACCCCTAAGGCTAGGCCCTCTCTTTAGTCTTGCCAAAGTCAAAATGTTCCCAACATACAGCCTATTATTTAGTATGGTGGATTTGTGTTATATAGAAATGCTAAGAGGGTCTATTGCTAATGATATCTGCTATAGATAGATAACTAAATTCATAGGCCTAGGCAAGGGCAAGGCCCTTTAGTTTAGACTATGATTCTTATTTATCATATCCTTAGTCCACCACTTGTTTAGTAATTTGCTCTATCTTATCAAATAACCAGTACCATGTTGATCTAAAAAAGTGAAGGTCAAAGACAGGTTTATATTAACCTATATCCAATCCTGAACCTAGTTAGATTTTTGTAAGTATAACTTTCATTTTTATTTTATTTAATCAATTTACTTAAATAAATGATTTAAGCTACTTATTATTTATTTACCATAGTCTAGAAAATGAGCTTTTTGAAACATTTTTGCTCCCTATTAGGAATCATAATATACATTTGGTAGATATATAAGGCCTAGAAATTTCAAGTCTGATATTTATCATTGATATACCATAGTTTGGATTATGTATTAGTGTACACCAGGTTTAATGTCAAAAAATGATGAGACCCTATTTGTATGCTAGGTTTGTGCTTCAATATAAAGAAAATGTAATTTGACATAATGTATTTACTATGTTGGCTATCCTGCATTTTCGTTCGTTAAATTATTTTTTCATGTGGAATTAATTTTACATGATCTCACGAGTTCAGCACAGGCAATAAAAAATATTATGGGACATACAGATACAGAACACCCGAAAAGTTTAAGAAAGTTTGTTATAGTCAAGTCAGTTTAAACGTTAGTCTCCGGATTACAGTAGGTAGTAATGGGTCACCCAGTACAGAAAGTTGCCGAAATGATGCTCATTTGGGTAGAGCCGGCGCCACAGGAACTCCTACAAGCCCAAGCCCAGCCATCCACATACCGGTCACCCTGACGACGCTGAAGGCGCATTTGAGGTGCAGCAGGGCAATGGCACCGACGCTCGTTTGACAGCAGCCGGTATTTGGCCAGCCAGCGCATCAGAGACAGTGTGTCAGTGGTCAAAAGAGCCAAGTCCCGCATCCTTATGAGCGGCAGGTCGCATAGTTCCGCAGTAGGTCTTATCTTAGCTGGTGGGATGATAGTAGTGGGAGCAGCTGGACGACCCGCCATGTGGATGTGCAGTGTGGCTGAAAAAAATGAAAAAATAATTTAACGAACGAAAATGCAGGATAGCCACTATGTTATGTATGCTAGGATATATCCCAGTGTATGCTGAAAATGGTAAGACTCTTATTGTAGACTGTAGAGTACCTGTCTGTTGTTGTCTATTATGTCTGTTGTTGTCTAGTATGTCTAGTATGTATGTCTAGTATGTCTAGTATGTCTGTTGTTGTCTACTATACATGTTGTCTACATATTGTAGACAACATGTATACTAGGACACCAGGAAATCCTAGTATACATGTTGCCTTTCAAACTATGGTTGATATACAAAAATGTCTAATAAAAAAGTGAAGATCAAAGCTATATATAGTTATGTATCTAAATTTAGATTAAGGAACTTTTTTTATAAAAAATCAAAAACAAAAATTAAATGAAAATACTATGCAACTTACAAAAAAATGAAATTACAAAAGTACAAAAACAGATAGTTTGGAGTTTAGTCTCTTAAAAATTAGTTTTAAAAATTATATTATTAATATATTATATAAGCATATTTTTCTTGCTTTTTTTCAATTTTTGTTGGTATAGAATTTTTTTGCTCATTGAGTGCCAACTATATATCTTATGTGTATATAAATATAATTTTCAAATATAAAACTTTGTGATATCTATATATTAGGCTATAAATATTGTTAATTATAAACTTATCCCATTTTAGAACAGATCATCCTAAGCTTTTATCCCATATTGCCATAGTCATAATCTATATTAATACAGATACTATCATTTTACCTAAAATTTCTACTAAAATTTGAATTGGGATTCTAGATTAGGCTTACACAAAAAAACATAAAAAGATTTATGAAAAAAATTAAAAAGGTAAGCATTAACAAATTTTATAAAAAAAGTATTAAACAAAAATAAAAAATAAATTATAATATCAAAACTAATCAGCAATAAAATTTTTTATCTTTCTAGTTTTTTTTAATTTATTAGTTCTATATAAAAGTTCTTTCTGATCTATTTTATTTGTTTTTCCTTTTTACACTATAGTAAATATTAATTTTTTGGCTTTTAACCTATTTACTTCATTGGTATAAATAATCTGTAAAAGGCAAAAAAATCAATGCATGCTTAACATGATCTGGATTATGGACTTATATTAAAAGAAGTTTATTTTCTTAGTCTTGTTATTTTTTAAATCTTTTAATTTAAGTGGCATGACATAAGAAATGAATTTAAAATGTTTTAATTTATGCCATCAGTTGGATATAAGCTAGCTTAGATATGAATAGGCTAAACTACCAATGCAGAAACCTATGCTCAAATTTTGATAGTTTATTAGTAATATATATTTTAATAAGTGTTCTATACTGAAGAAGATTCAAATGTTAAAGAATCAAAACTATAGCTACAAACATCTATGGGAAAAAGCTTCAACATCATATTTCTAAGCCATAAGAACTGTTGTTTTCTATATGCATCTCTGTAGCTCTGAGTATTGTATATGGATACACCCTATACTTATAGCTGGACTTGGACACTTATGACTGCAAAAAACTAAGTCTACTTAAATTTATCAATGTTTAGGTGATTGCCAGACTGCTTCTCAACAGATAGACAAGTGCCATTAGCACAATACAATATGCACTCAGCCTCTGGCATGGTTGGCAGTGGGCCAACTGCCACTATAATCCAAGTCAGCCCTAAGCAGCACATTGTCACCAGTCAGTCTGGTCAGCAGTTCATCATTGCTGCTACAGGTGGCGGTTCTGCCAGCAAGATTAGTGAGAAAAATTGAATTCTTTAAAACACATTCTCTACTTGCTACTTATCAGTAGGCAATCTCGTATTTTTTGTAATAATTTTTTGTCATTTCATTAACAGTGTCAAACGAACAGCTAGTAGCAGTGTCGCAGGCTCAAAGACAGCACTCAGCAATGGATAGCATTGCTCTGCCGTCAGGCAATCAGCAGCAACAGCAGCAGCAGCAACAGCAACAACATATAACAGTCAGTGCCGCATCAGCTCAAAGTGGTTACCCAACTGTGCAATATGTCACCACAGATCAGCAGTTGTTAGGAACTCAAATGTAAGCCTCCTATTGAGCCATGGGTGTTTTTAATTGTAAACAAAGGGTTAATTGATACCATTGGTGTGTTTATTCTGTGTTTAACTCACTTTGGAATTTTTTGTGTCTGACTCACTCACGGACTCACTGTCTATAGATCTCGTGTTTCTGACTCACTCACTGTCTACAGTTCTCGTGTTTCTGACTCACTGTCTATAGATCTCTTGTTTCTGACTCACTAACTGTCTATAGATCTCGTGTTTCTGACTCACTAACTGTCTATAGATCTCGTGTTTCTGACTCACTGTCTATAGATCTCGTGTTTCTGACTCACTAACTGTCTATAGATCTCGTGTTTCTGACTCACTGTCTATAGATCTCGTGTTTCTGACTCACTAACTGTCTATAGATCTCGTGTTTCTGACACTGTCTATAGATCTCATAAAAACTTTCAAAATCCACAGCGAGTACATCGAGATCAGCAATGGCAAATCTGTCACCAAAGGCGTTGTCTCAGCTTCTCCTGGCAACAAAATTGCGTAAGTTATTAATATTAAGTTGTATTTCGATACATGTCGGTAACTTACGCAGCATGTCTGATTGTGATTTTTATTATAATTGGAACCAATGCTACTTTTCAGGCACTACCAGGACTACGCATCCGTCTATGGAGGCTCTGTAGCTGCAGGCAGTGGAAGTTACTACCAAGCTGGCTCTGCACAGGTGAGTCTGTCAGTGTTGTATTGTATTCTTTGGCCTGTCTCGGGTAAGAGATAGAGTCTCAGGTGGCGATAGAGTCTCAGGTGGGGATAGAGAGTCTCAGGTGATAAGAGTAGAGTCTCAGGTGATAAGAGTAGAGTCTCAGGTGGGGATAGAGTCTCAGGCGGGGATAGAGTCTCAGGTGGGGATAGAGTCTCAGGTGATAAGAGATAGAGTCTCAGGTGGGGATAGAGTCTCAGTTGGGGATAGAGTCTCAGGTGATAAGAGATAGAGTCTCAGGCGGGGATAGAGTCTCAGGTGGGGATAGAGTCTCAGGTGGGGATAGAGGCTCAGGTGATAAGAGATAGAGTCTCAGGTGGGGATAGAGTCTCAGTTGGGGATAGAGTCTCATGTGGGGATAGAGTCTCAGGTGGGGATAGAGTCTCAGGTGGGGATTGAGTCTCAGTTGGGGATAGAGGCTCAGGTGATAAGAGATAGAGTCTCAGGTGGGGATAGAGTCTCAGGTGGGGATTGAGTCTCAGTTGGGGATAGAGTCTCAGGTGGGGATAGAGTCTCAGGCGGGGATAGAGTCTCAGTTGGGGATAGAGTCTCAGGTGGGGATAGAGTCTCAGGTGGGGATAGAGTCTCAGGTGGGGATTGAGTCTCAGTTGGGGATAGAGTCTCAGGTGGGGATAGAGTCTCAGGTGGGGATAGAGTCTCAGTTGGGGATAGAGTCTCAGGTGGGGATAGAGTCTCAGGTGGGGATAGAGTCTCAGGTGATAAGAGATAGAGTCTCAGGTGGGGATAGAGTCTCAGGTGGGGATTGAGTCTCAGTTGGGGATAGAGTCTCAGGTGGGGATAGAGTCTCAGGCGGGGATAGAGTCTCAGTAGGGGATAGAGTCTCAGGTGGGGATAGAGTCTCAGGTGGGGATAGAGTCTCAAGTGGGGATTGAGTCTCAGTTGGGGATAGAGTCTCAGGTGGGGATAGAGTCTCAGGTGGGGATAGAGTCTCAGGTGGGGATAGAGGCTCAGGTGATAAGAGATAGAGTCTCAGGTGGGGATAGAGTCTCAGGAGGGGTTTGAGTCTCAGTTGGGGATAGTCTCAGGTGGGGATAGAGTCTCAGGTGGGGATAGAGTCTCAGGCGGGGATAGAGTCTCAGGTGGGGATAGAGTCTCAGGTGGGGATAGAGTCTCAGGCGGGGATAGAGTCTCAGGTGGGGATAGAGGCTCAGGTGGGGATAGAGGCTCAGGTGATAAGAGATAGAGTCTCAGGTGGGGATAGAGTCTCAGGTGGGGATAGAGGCTCAGGTGATAAGAGATAGAGTCTCAGGTGGGGATAGAGTCTCAGGTGGGGATTGAGTCTCAGTTGGGGATAGAGTCTCAGGTGGGGATAGAGGCTCAGGTGATAAGAGATAGAGTCTCAGGTGGGGATAGAGTCTCAGGTGGGGATAGAGTCTCAGGCGGGGATAGAGTCTCAGGTGGGGATAGAGGCTCAGGTGGGGATACAGTCTCAGGTGGGGATAGAGTCTCAGGCGGGGATAGAGTCTCAGGCGGGGATAGAGTCTCAGGTGGGGATAGAGTCTCAGTTGGGGATAGAGTCTTAGGTGGGGATACAGTCTCAGGTGGGGGTTAGATTCTCAGGTGAGGTTAGTCCTTTATCCTTTCTTAAACGATCTGTCAGCTACGCGAGTCAGTCTCACCGCACCTGGTCACGGGTATTGTGCCGGCCGGGCATCACCTGGTTGGTGGCGGCGGCTCCGGGTCCTACGCCATGCCGACGCCTGAGGAGGTGGCCTCATTTAGCCACACTACTCGAGCTAGTCCCGTTACTGTAAGTAGCAACTGGCGGAGATATTTCGAAATGTAGCACGAAACTTGGTTACGGTTGTTTCCACTGTGTTGTCAGTGCGTTCCAATGCTTCCACTGTGTTGTCAGTGTGTTCCAATGCTTCCACTGTGTTGTCAGTGTGTTCCAATGCTTCCACTGTGTTGTCAGTGTGTTCCAATGCTTCCACTGTGTTGTCAGTGTGTTCCAATGCTTCCACTGTGTTGTCAGTGTGTTCCAATGCTTCCACTGTGTTGTCAGTGTGTTCCAATGCTTCCACTGTGTTGTCAGTGTGTTCCAATGCTTCCACTGTGTTGTCAGTGTGTTCCAATGCTTCCACTGTGTTGTCAGTGTGTTCCAATGCTTCCACTGTGTTGTCAGTGTGTTCCAATGCTTCCACTGTGTTGTCAGTGTGTTCCAATGCTTCCATTGTGTTGTCAGTGTGTTCCAATGCTTCCACTGTGTTGTCAGTGTGTTCCAATGCTTCCACTGTGTTTTCAGTGTGTTCCAATGCTTCCACTGTGTTGTCAGTGTGTTCCAATGCTTCCACTGTGTTGTCAGTGTGTTCCAATGCTTCCACTGTGTTGTCAGTGTGTTCCAATGCTTCCACTGTGTTGTCAGTGTGTTCCAATGCTTCCACTGTGTTGTCAGTGTGTTCCAATGCTTCCACTGTGTTGTCAGTGTGTTCCAATGCTTCCACTGTGTTGTCAGTGTGTTCCAATGCTTCCACCGTGTTGTCAGTGTGTTCCAATGCTTCCACTGTGTTGTCAGTGTGTTCCAATGCTTCCACTGTGTTGTCAGTGTGTTCCAATGCTTCCACTGTGTTGTCAGTGTGTTCCAATGCTTCCACCGTGTTGTCAGTGTGTTCCAATGCTTCCACTGTGTTGTCAGTGTGTTCCAATGCTTCCACTGTGTTGTCAGTGTGTTCCAATGCTTCCACTGTGTTGTCAGTGTGTTCCAATGCTTCCACTGTGTTGTCAGTGTGTTCCAATGCTTCCACTGTGTTGTCAGTGTGTTCCAATGCTTCCACTGTGTTGTCAGTGTGTTCCAATGCTTCCACCGTGTTGTCAGTGTGTTCCAATGCTTCCACTGTGTTGTCAGTGTGTTCCAATGCTTCCACTGTGTTGTCAGTGTGTTCCAATGCTTCCACTGTGTTGTCAGTGTGTTCCAATGCTTCCACCGTGTTGTCAGTGTGTTCCAATGCTTCCACTGTGTTGTCAGTGTGTTCCAATGCTTCCACTGTGTTGTCAGTGTGTTCCAATGCTTCCACCGTGTTGTCAGTGTAGATTTAATCGAAGCAAAATTTGTATTATTTTAGACAGTAATATTTTAGCCGCATGAGACCTTTTCATCGTACTTGTTTTTACTATTACTTCTAAGAAGGACTTTGGGTCGGCTTTCAGGTGCAATGGCTGCTGGATAATTACGAAGCAGCCGAAGGCGTATCTCTGCCCAGGTGCACTCTGTACAATCACTACCTGCGCCACTGCCAGGAGCACAAATCCGATCCCATGAATCCCGCCAGCTTTGGCAAACTCATCAGATCCGTGTTCTACGGTTTGAAGACTCGACGGTTGGGGACCAGGTGAGCGGCCCTGTGGCTTCAGCTGCTTAGGGGTTGGGATCCGGTGTGCTCATGGTTGGGATTAGGTGTGCTCATGATTGGGATTAGGTGTGCTCATGATTGGGATTAGGTGTGCTCATGATTGGGATTAGGTGTGCTCATGATTGGGATTCGGTGTGCTCATGATTGGGATTCGGTGTGCTGTGCTCATGATTGGGATCCGGTGTGCTCATGATTGGGATTAGGTGTGCTCATGATTGGGATTAGGTGTGCTCATGATTGGGATTCGGTGTGCTCATGATTGGGATTAGGTGTGCTCATGATTGGGATTAGGTGTGCTCATGATTGGGATTCGGTGTGCTCATGATTGGGATTAGGTGTGCTCATGATTGGGATCCGGTGTGCTCATGATTGGGATCCGGTGTGCTCATGATTGGGATTAGGTGTGCTCATGATTGGGATTAGGTGTGCTCATGATTGGGATTCGGTGTGCTCATGATTGGGATTAGGTGTGCTCATGATTGGGATCCGGTGTGCTGTGCTCATGATTGGGATCCGGTGTGCTCATGATTGGGATTAGGTGTGCTCATGATTGGGATTAGGTGTGCTCATGATTGGGATTCGGTGTGCTCATGATTGGGATTCGGTGTGCTCATGATTGGGATTCGGTGTGCTGTGCTCATGATTGGGATTAGGTGTGCTCATGATTGGGATTCGGTGTGCTCATGATTGGGATTCGGTGTGCTCATGATTGGGATTCGGTGTGCTGTGCTCATGATTGGGATTAGGTGTGCTCATGATTGGGATTCGGTGTGCTCATGATTGGGATTAGGTGTGCTCATGATTGGGATTCGGTGTGCTCATGATTGGGATTCGGTGTGCTCATGATTGGGATTCGGTGTGCTGTGCTCATGATTGGGATTAGGTGTGCTCATGATTGGGATCCGGTGTGCTCAGGCTCGGGTCTAACATCCCAATGCCGCACCACCCGCAGGGGAAACTCCAAGTATCACTACTACGGCATTCGGATTAAGCCGGGGTCAACCCTGAGCCAGTCAGGCTCGGAAGAAAGCAGCGTATTCCGCCAGCTCCGGTTGGCCCAGCGAGAAAAGTGCGTCGTCGTGTTTTATTCTTAAGAAGCCTTATTTTTCTACTATAAGTAGTGTGATTAAATAGAAATGTGCAAATTGTAATTTTTCAGACTTATGCGCCAAGATCAGTCCGGATTCTCTGGCGGCGGCTCAGCAACTTCCATGGCTGTGCAGTCTGCCTCGGCAGCCAGAGGTCCCGCCGCCGCCGCCGCCCACTCTGCTGCTTCCGCTGAATCGTCGGCAGGGGCGACCTCGGCGGCATCCGTTGACCCAGAGGCGTCGCAGCACACCCAGTTCCTTGGCGACGCCAGCTCTGCTCTGCCGGTGTTCAACGACATCCTGGTAGTCGACGGTGACAGCCTGCCATCAGGCGTTACAGCCGAGGATCTAGAAGCCTTCCAAGATCTGTACACGGAGCAGTGCGAGAGCGTGCTTGACTCGGTGGTCAACCTGCAGTTTCAACAAGTTGAAACAGTCTGGATGGAGTTCTGGAGGAAGGCTGAGAATAGGTTCGTTGATGCTTTTAACTAAGTTAGTAGTAGTATGTCAAGAGTGGCTTCTGCGTGTATTGAAGGCTATGCAATGAATGTATCTACTTAATGTATGATCTACTCAAATGATCTTTCAAATATTCTATCCGTGATCTACCCACCATATCTATCCGTGATCTACCCACTATATCTATCCGTGATCTATCCACTATCTCTATACGTCATCTACCCGCTGTATCTATACGTCATCTACCCACTGTATCTATACGTCATCTACCCACTGTATCTATACGTCATCTACCCACTGTATCTATACGTCATCTACCCACTGTATCTATACGTGAATACGAGATCTACCCACTATATCTATCCGTGATCTATCCACTGTATCTATCCGTGATCTGCCTTCTATATCTATCCGTGATCTACCCACTGTATCTCTCCGTGATATATCCACTGTATCTCTCCGTGATCTATCCACTGTATCTATCCCGACTATCCGTGATCTACCCACTGTATCTATACGTGATCTATCCGCTAACCGGTTCCGCAGTTCCGCTGAGTCCAAGCTGCCCAAATCAAAGCTACTAAGCCTGTGCGAGCTGCCGAGCGTTCAGGACTTTGTGCGCGAGTCTGACTATGCCTTCTACCAGAGCCTAGTAGAGGTGCTCATCCCCAACGTGCTCAGGCCTATTCCCAGCTCGCTGACTCAGGCGATCAGAAATTTTGCCAAACAGCTGGAGCCCTGGATGCGGGCCGCCATGACCCAGGTGTGTCGGCCCATGGCCGAGCTCCGCCTCCGGGCTCTGGCCGCTCTGGCCCAGACTTTGCGACGGTACACCAGCTTGAATCATTTGGCCCAGGCTGCCAGGGCTGTGCTGGGCAATGCGGCTCAGGTGTGTTGCAAGTATTGATGCCTTTGTGTCTGTCTTGTTATTGAAACATTATCCCTATCGGGTAGAGGATTATCCCTATCGGGTAGAGGATTATCCCTATCGGATGGAGGATTATTCCTATCGGATGGTGGATTATCCCTATCGGATGGAAGATTATTCCTAACAGGTAGAGGATTATCCCTATCGGGTGGAGGATTATCCCTATCGGATGGAGGATTATCCCTATCGGGTGGAGGATTATCTTGATCGGGTGGAGGATTATCTTGATCGGATGGAGGATTATTCCTATCGGATGGAGGATTATTCCTAACGGGTAGAGGATTATCCCTATCGGATGGAGGATTATTCCTAACGGGTAGAGGATTATTCCTATCGGATAGAGGATTATCCCTGTCGGGTAGAGGATTATCCCTTTCGGATGGAGGATTATACGTATCGGATGGAGGATTATCCCTATCAGACGGAGGATTATCCTTATCAGATGGAGGATTATCCCTATCGGATAAAGGGTTATCCCTATCGGATAGATGATTATCCCTATCGGATAAAGGATTATCCCTATCGGATAGAGGATTATCCCTATCGGATGGAAGATTATCCCTATCGGGTGGAGGATTATCCTTATCAGATGGAGGATTATCCCTATCGGATGGAAGATTATCCCTATCGAATGGAGGATTAATCCTTATCAGTTGGTGGATTTATCCTTATCTGATAGAGGATTATCTCTATCGGATGGAAGATTATCCCTATCGGGTGAAGGATTATCCCTATCGGATGGAGGATTATCCCTATCGGGTGGAGGATTATCCCTATCGGATGGAGGATTTATCTTTATCGGTTGGAGGATTATCCCTATCGGATGGAAGATTATCCCTATCGGTTGGAGGATTATCCCTATCGGATAGATGATTATTCTTATCGGGGGAGGATTATCCGTTATCGTTTGCGAGATGACCCAATAGCAACCAGCCTGTTCTCCCACTGCACTCTGCCTGCAGGTGTCCCAGATGCTGACTGACCTGAGCCGGGTGGACCTGACCACGGTGCACGAGCAGGCCGGCTGGGTCAGCGGGTGCAGTGGCGCCGCTGTCGACCAGCTGCAGACGGACTTCAAGCGCCTGCTTCGCGACGGCAGCTCGCTGGAGCAGTGGGCCGACTGGCTCGAGTCCGCCGTGACCTCCGCGCTGGCGCCTCACGAAGACACGGAGCTGCTGGCCCGGGCGGCCAGGCACCTGCTGCTCAAGTGGAGCCTGTACGCCTCCCTAGTCATCCGGGACCTGACGCTGCGCTCGGCGGCTAGCTTCGGCAGCTTCCACCTGCTCCGCCTGCTGCACGATGAATACCTGTTCTACCTGGTTGAGCACCGGGTGGCCGACTACCTGGCCCTGAGTCCCCTGGCCGTCATGGCCGAATTTCGATTGGACCCGGCCGAGCTGCCGGACACTCGCGGATTCGAGGCCGCCGCTGCCGGCAGTACGACGTCAACTTCTTCTGACCCTGTCGCAGCTGCTGCCGCTGCCGCCGCGGCCGCCGAAGCCGCTGAAGAGCCGCCAGCGATTCGCATTAAAACTGCCGGCGTTGCAGTCAGCAGCTCGGCCGCGTCAGCCGGAGTGGTCTCTGCTGCCCCTTCCGTCGCTTCGTCCTCTGCGGCGCCTCTGGCGTCGGTGTCGTCCACGATTGTCGGAGCAGCCAGCACGCAGCCTCGCATCACCGTGTCGCTGCAGCCCGGACCCGCGCCTCCGTCGTCGTCATCGTCGACTTTCTCGACGCCCACTGGTCGGATCGCCATCCCGCCGAGCGGTAACAGCAGCTCCGCGCCGATGCTTGGCTCGGCCGACTCGGTGAAGAGGCCGAAGCTTCTATGAATTCAGCGATCGAACTGATAGCCCAGGACTGTTGACAGCCCTAACAGTGACCAATTAGTCATCTGAGTGTGACCAATTAGTCATCTGTTCTGTGTGTGACCAATTAGTCATCTGAGTGTGACCAATTAGTCATCTGTTCTGTGTGTGACCAATTGGTCATCTGTTCTGTGTGTGACCAATTGGTCATCTGTTATGTGTGTGACCAATTGGTCATCTGTTATATGTGTGACCAATTGGTCATCTGTTATGTGTGTGACCAATTGGTCATCTGTTATGTGTGTGACCAATTGGTCATCTGTTCTGTGTGTTACCAATTGGTCATCTGTTATGTGTGTGACCAATTGGTCATCTGTTATGTGTGTGACCAATTGGTCATCTGTTATATGTGTGACCAATTGGTCATCTGTTATGTGTGTGACCAATTGGTCATCTGTTCTGTGTGTTACCAATTGGTCATCTGTTATGTGTGTGACCAATTGGTCATCTGAGTGTGACCAATTAGTCATCTGAGTGTGACCAATTAGTCATCTGTTCTGTGTGTGACCAATTAGTCATCTGTTCTGTGTGTGACCAATTGGTCATCTGTTCTGTGTGTGACCAATTGGTCATCTGTTATGTGTGTGACCAATTGGTCATCTGTTCTGTGTGTGACCAATTGGTCATCTGTTATGTGTGTGACCAATTGGTCATCTGAGTGTGACCAATTAGTCATCTGAGTGTGACCAATTAGTCATCTGAGTGTGACCAATTAGTCATCTGTTCTGTGTGTGACCAATTGGTCATCTGTTCTGTGTGTTACCAATTGGTCATCTGTTATATGTGTGACCAATTGGTCATCTGTTATGTGTGTGACCAATTGGTCATCTGTTATATGTGTGACCAATTGGCCATCTGTTCTGTGTGTGACCAATTGGTCATCTGTTATATGTGTGACCAATTGGTCATCTGTTATGTGTGTGACCAATTGGTCATCTGTTATATGTGTGACCAATTGGCCATCTGTTCTGTGTGTGACCAATTGGCCATCTGTTCTGTGTGTGACCAATTGGTCATCTGTTATATGTGTGACCAATTGGTCATCTGTTATGTGTGTGACCAATTGGTCATCTGTTATATGTGTGACCAATTGGCCATCTGTTCTGTGTGTGACCAATTGGCCATCTGTTCTGTGTGTGACCAATTGGTCATCTGTTATATGTGTGACCAATTGGTCATCTGTTATGTGTGTGACCAATTGGTCATCTGTTATATGTGTGACCAATTGGCCATCTGTTCTGTGTGTGACCAATTGGTCATCTGTTATATGTGTGACCAATTGGCCATCTGTTCTGTGTGTGACCAATTGGCCATCTGTTCTATGTGTGACCAATTGGTCATCTGTTATGTGTGTGACCAATTGGTCATCTGTTATATGTGTGACCAATTGGTCATTTAAGAGTGATCAATTAGTTATCCCAGTTTGTTCTATTATTCATTTCGGTTGGAACAATTAGTCACCTGGAGCTGAAAAGCTATTGATAGACAATTACTCATCTTGACGGCAATGAGCAATTAGTCATATTGATGGCTATGAGCAATTTGTTTTGTGTTTAATATTATTGACCATTCTAATGCCAGTTTAACGCCCTTAAGGTCCTATAGCCGCGTTTACTGCATCGGATCAGTTATAGTCATCCTGTATGAAGACTTCGTCATCTGCTTAAATTGTTAGCCATAGTACTATAAGTAATGCTTGAGCGTATGCATACTGCTATTAAGTTTGTTATTCTCTTTGGCAGCAAAATGATATCTTATTAATAATTAACTTTGTAATAGCCTTGCGTTTACCTATTTATGTTTATGCATATGCTTAACCTGCAATCAATCAGTTTGTTGTGCGAACCTAATTGGTTGATTCTAGGAAATACTAATAACTATGACGTCATCATCATCATGCTCTGTAACCTTCCTACTTCTGTGTAATTTTCTCCATTATCATTAGCTGCCGCCTGTATTCGATCAGTAATGCGAATTATTATTATTAATTAATCAAACATACAAACTGCACTACTTGAAATCGTACAAGTAGAGCTGTTTGCGTTTTCATACAATATTTCGTGTTCCACTTATAATCCTAACCAAATTTGCGAATAAATTATTTGTACTGCACAGGGAGCCTTAAGGTGACTTGGTTGTGCAATTCTAATATGCTGGAATTCAAACTGTATTTTCTACACCTTTGTTATTTTTAGAGTAATGTTATCTGAAGAGTTTATTGAGTGGTGATCAGTCACTCAGTAACTCCCACTTCTAGACACTGGGGAACAAGTGCCTAGGTATGTACAAAATCGAATAACTCTCACTGGAGCGGCTCCTCTTGTAGTTTGTGGACGTCTGGGTCTTTTAGTGTGCAGCGCTGTCTGACTTGGCTGAGCGGTGGCGGCGGCCGGTCCCGGTGAACAGCTTTTGTTTCTTGGGGTCCTTAACTTCACGTATCTGTGGGTCGACCAAAACAGGAGCGAATCAGAATTCTTGACGGTCCTCGAGCTCGGAATTCACAATAGAACGTGCGCCCTTATGAACAATTGAATTCTTTAAATCTCTGTAGTAGGTCCTCCTGAAGGGCGTCTTCTTCGTTACGTCCGAAACGTAGCGGATAACTCAAATCAACTCAATAAATCCTCTAGGAATGTTTCCTAGGAAACAGGGAGGCCTTTCTCAAATGTGTCAACGATAAGTGGCTCTCCTAAACTCAATCAACTGATTAGTGCTATAGTAAAGAACTAAATCGGGTAACGCTTACCAATCTATCCGGATTTCTTCTCTCAGAGATGAGTCTTCTTTGTTAACGTATTCCAATTTCTTCCTTGAGACCGCTCCGAGTCTGTATTTTTCACTTTTTTCACCGGATTTTCGCTTATATTTATAGTAAAATTTTGGTGAAAAACAGGTTTAAAATCGGTTATTTACTTCACTTGGGTCGCGTATGTTTGATTAAGAGGTCATCAATTTTTTATTATTACCATATATGGAATTAAGCAAATAAAACTCCCGAGAACCGGTTTCTTGATCAAATAAACGTTGGACTTACGTAGGGCTCTGAGTCACTTCTGTTTGCACATGACTCATTCTAAAAATAGATATGACTCATCATTACTCATTAGATTGCGAGTTTGAAATGATTTTATTGTAATATTACTTTAAGTAGTGCATTACGGTATGACTAACGGCTCTCATTAGATTAGGAGCGGATTCATTATTATTATTTTCACAATCGATTCTCACCCCTTCACAGATCGATTCTCACCCCTCCCATAGATCAATTCTCACGATCACCCCTTCACAGCTCGATTCTCACCCCTTCACAGATCGATTCTCACCCCTTCACAGATCGATTCTCACCCCTTCACAGATCGATTCTCACCCCTTCACAGATCGATTCTCACCCCTTCACAGATCGATTCTCACCCCTTCACAGATCGATTCTCACCCCTTCACAGATCGATTCTCACCCCTTCACAGATCGATTCTCACCCCTTCACAGATCGATTCTCACCCCTTCACAGATCGATTCTCATCCCTTCACAGATCAATTCTCACCCCTTCACAGATCGATTCTCACCCCTTCGCAGATCGATTCTCACCCCTTCGCAGATCGATTCTCAACCATTCGTCACTTCTGTACCTGTCGCCCCCAGCTATGCTGCGGCTGCCAACTGCCTGGCTTAACTCTGTAGGGTGTCAAAAAAATTTTTGCAGAAAATTTTAATCTATTTGATTCAGGTGTGCCACCAGGAGCTTTAATGTTGTCAAGTAGTATAGTCTAGCTAATAAACTGGACTAAACTGGAAGTCTAATTAAAACAAAATAATTGATTAGCAATAGCTTGCATTTGTCCAGAGGGCCTCTGAATTATTAAGACTTGATCGTCACACATATCACGAAAGGCGCAACGTCAACTCATTAATAATGGGAATTTAATACTCATTATAGAATCCTTCCTATCCCAGCAGCTGACAGTCCATCCGCCCACGTGGAGGCTGAGAGGATCAGAACTAACGCTAAAAATTTGTTGTTTAGACCTGAAAAGGTAAAGAAAATCCCTCACTGATCATGCTCCACAAAGGGGCTATCTTTAGATGGGATTAATGATGAAAATAAAGACTTCATGATATCTTACCACTCTCAAACGAAAGAGGTGATGTTGTTGATAAATTAACAAAACAACTGTATTAGAGCTATGCTTCCAGGGTGCGCTTGATATATTTTAGAGACGGGCTGCCAGAGGTAAATATTAAAATAAATTAAAACCAAAATTACAAGCATAAAACGTATAGTAATTATGAATCCCAGATACTTTTCCTATTACTATTTTCCTATTACTTCGCAAGTTATCTGGCAGTTGGACAGTGTCCAGACTCCTATAAGGTAAAAAGACTAAGTTTCCTTGTAAAACTAAACTAATATATCGAGATACTGATCAAACAAAGCGAAATTCTACCGCTGTAACCTAAACTGTACCAGCCAAACCTACAGTTGCAACCTAAACTGTACCATCAAAAACCTAGAGTTGCAACCTAAACTGTACCATCAAAAACCTAGAGTTGCAACCTAAACTGTACCATCAAAAACCTACAGTTGCAACCTAAACTGTACCATCAAAAACCTAGAGTTGCAACCTAAACTGTACCATCAAAAACCTAGAGTTGCAACCTAAACTGTACCATAAAAACCTACAGTTGCAACCTAAACTGTACCATCAAAAACCTAGAGTTGCAACCTAAACTGCACCATAAAAACCTACAGTTGCAACCTAAACTGTACCATCAAAAACCTAGAGTTGCAACCTAAACTGCACCATAAAAACCTACAGTTGCAACCTAAACTGTACCATAAAAACCTACAGTTGCAACCTAAACTGTACCATCAAAAACCTACAGTTGCAACCTAAACTGCACCATAAAAACCTACAGTTGCAACCTAAACTGTACCATCAAAAACCTACAGTTGCAACCTAAACTGTACCATCAAAAACCTACAGTTGCAACCTAAACTGCACCATAAAAACCTACAGTTGCAACCTAAACTGTACCATAAAAACCTACAGTTGCAACCTAAACTGTACCATCAAAAACCTACAGTTGCAACCTAAACTGCACCATAAAAACCTACAGTTGCAACCTAAACTGTACCATCAAAAACCTACAGTTGCAACCTAAACTGCACCATAAAAACCTACAGTTGCAACCTAAACTGTACCATCAAAAACCTACAGTTGCAACCTAAACTGTACCATCAAAAACCTACAGTTGCAACCTAAACTGTACCATCAAAAACCTACAGTTGCAACCTAAACTGTACCATCAAAAACCTACAGTTGCAACCTAAACTGTACCATAAAAACCTATAGTTGCAACCTAAACTGTACCATCAAAAACCTACAGTTGCAACCTAAACTGTACCATCAAAAACCTACAGTTGCAACCTAAACTGTACCATCAAAAACCTACAGTTGCAACCTAAACTGTACCATCAAAACCTACAGTTGCAACCTAAACTGTACCATCAAAACCTACAGTTGCAACCTAAACTGCGTATTTTGCTATAGAAGTCAAACGCAGGTCTAAATGCTGTAGTATCTAGAGGGCAAAATTCAATCACAGTAAAGGTCTGTCTGTCTGTCTTAGTCTGTTTTTACTTTGGTTTAAATGGGAATTGCTCAAAGCAGAATTTACATCTTAGAAGTCATAACTAAAGGGCACAAAAAGCATTTGCTTAGATGTCTTGCCTTGAAAATTTTAGCCGGGTCCCGGCTGGACTTTTTGGATATTTCACAGGATTAGATCACAAAGAGAAGACGTAAGCAATAACTGGTTAATTTGAGTGTCGTGCGAGATTTAAAAGATAAGGGATTGAGTTTGAGGACGCTGTGCGCGTTAAACCAGGGACCTCAGGGATATATTACCATAGATAGAAGGGACACAAAACTCGCTTTACTGGTTTAATGATGAGGCTGCCTCATCATTAAGACTTTACGAGTCATAGACTTCACGAGGTAACCTCGTGGAACAATGGCCATAGACATTTAAGCAAGAAAAAACGACTATTTCTCGCGCATTAACAGTAGAACTACCAAGGGGGGGGAAATTTCCCCCCCCCTGACAAATTTTTTTGCTGCGCCGGAACGGAGCAACGCAGACACACAAAATTCAAGAACACGGGCTAACTTTTTGTTGCGCACCTTCTCAAACAAGAATCAAGTCGCCAGCCCTCCGGACCGTCGAGATATTCGACGATTCTGCCAGAAGCTCTTTTTTTTCTTATAAGCGCTAGTGTATTCAGTACACCCCTGTGCGCCAATCAGCACTGCGCCTCAGTGCAGCCTTGCCAAGTCTCCAAATTTCATCAGCACGTCGACCACATGTGTCTGCATCAGCTCTGACTTCGTTGGACACTAGCCTTCACCCAGGCGGAGCTTCTGGACCTTCAACAGGTGGCACCAAGTGACTATGGACACTCTGATACGAATTTCTCGAGTTTCGCTGATCAAGCCTCGACAGTGGGCATACCTCAACTGCTAGGTATCCTCAGCTAGTCTCTCGAGCCTTCCATCATCACCCCGACACCGTCGGCACCTTCAACGGATTACACCAGGTGACTATGAACACCCTGATGCAAATTTCTCTAGTTTCGCTGATCAAGCCTTGCCAATGGGCAAGCCTCAACCGCGAAACATCTTCAGCTAGTCTCTCAAGCATTCAGTCATCACCCCGACGCCGTCGGCACCTTCAACAGATGACACCAGGCGACTATGAACACCTTGATGCGAATTTCTCTAGTTTCGCTGATCAAGCCTCGACAGTGAGCAAGCCTCAACTTCTGGACACCCTCAGCTAATCTCTCAAGCATTCAGTCATCACTCGGACGCCGTCGGCACCTTCAACAGATGACACCAGGCGACTATGAACACCTTGATGCGAACTTCTCGAGTTTCACCGATCAAGCCTCGACAGTAGGCAAGCCTCAACTGCCGGACACCCTCAGCTAGTCTCTCAAGCATTCCGTCATCATCCCGACGCCGTCGGCTCCTTCAACAGATTACAACAGGTGACTATGAACATCCTATTGCAAATATGTCAGGTTTTTCTGATCAAGCTTCAATATTGGGCAAACCTCAACTGCTGGACATCCTCAGCTAGTCAGTCAAGCATTCCGTCATCACCCCGACGCCGTCGGCACCTTCAACAGGTGGCACCAGGGGAGTAATGACACGTGAGCGTGATTTTTCATCATGCTCTTAACGCCGACGGCGTCGGGATGATGACGGAATGCTTGAGAGACTAGCTGAGGGTGTCCGGCAGTTGAGGCTTGCCTACTGTCGAGGCTTGATCGGTGAAACTCGAGAAGTTCGCATCAAGGTGTTCATAGTCGCCTGGTGTCATCTGTTGAAGGTGCCGACGGCGTCCGAGTGATGACTGAATGCTTGAGAGATTAGCTGAGGGTGTCCAGAAGTTGAGGCTTGCTCACTGTCGAGGCTTGATCAGCGAAACTAGAGAAATTCGCATCAAGGTGTTCATAGTCGCCTGGTGTCATCTGTTGAAGGTGCCGACGGCGTCGGGGTGATGACTGAATGCTTGAGAGACTAGCTGAAGATGTTTCGCGGTTGAGGCTTGCCCATTGGCAAGGCTTGATCAGCGAAACTAGAGAAATTTGCATCAGGGTGTTCATAGTCACCTGGTGTAATCCGTTGAAGGTGCCGACGGCGTCGGGGTGATGATGGAAGGCTCGAGAGACTAGCTGAGGATACCTAGCAGTTGAGGTATGCCCACTGTCGAGGCTTGATCAGCGAAACTCGAGAAATTCGTATCAGAGTGTCCATAGTCACTTGGTGCCACCTGTTGAAGGTCCAGAAGCTCCGCCTGGGTGAAGGCTAGTGACCAGCGAAGTCAGAGCTGATGCAGACACATGTGGTCGACGTGCTGATGAAATTTGGAGACTTGGCAAGGCTGCACTGAGGCGCAGTGCTGATTGGCGCACAGGGGTGTACTGAATACACTAGCGCTTATAAGAAAAAAAAGAGCTTCTGGCAGAATCGTCGAATATCTCGACGGTCCGGAGGGCTGGCGACTTGATTCTTGTTTGAGAAGGTGCGCAACAAAAAGTTAGCCCGTGTTCTTGAATTTTGTGTGTCTGCGTTGCTCCGTTCCGGCGCAGCAAAAAAATTTGTCAGGGGGGGGGGGAAATTTCCCCCCCCCTTGGTAGTTCGACGGGCGGAAAAATGGCTTGGTATTCCTACTGTTAAATGACTATACGCGATTTCGAGCCGCTTAAGCACGCTCTTACTTTTTCAAAAGGCAACGTCAAGAGAGTAGATAACTCGCCTAATTCTCATGACCAAATTAATTAGAAAAAGAAAGTTTGATGTCTCCTTTACTTCTCCTCCACTCTGCTTTGATGTCTAACAATGTTTCTTTTTAATTTCAAATTCCGACAAAGCAACTGTGTATGCTGGAGGATGCACTACGTTAGTGTTTTGCTTGATAATTTACCTTTCGTCTAGTTTTTTGATAATCTGCTTTTTCTGTTTTCTTATGCTGTTTCGCCGTAACAGAAACAAGAAACTGGCCATGGCCAATCATGTGACAAGGCCGTAGAGACTTAGACAGAGGGATAAAAGACAAGAGCATCCCATTCCAAGCATCCCATCTACACGATAAGAAAGCCTGTTGAATCGTCAAATCTCCCAGAAAGTCACGCTATGTTCGTTCAGAACTGATAGAGCAAATTGTCTTACGAAAGATGCCGGACGTCAACATCAGCTCAAGCCCCAAGGCCAGCAACGCCACGGGTCCCGGGTACAGCAGGCTGTACATCGCAGTGCGGGCCGTCACCATTCCCGCAGCAGCCACCGGCCTGATGCTCAGCTGCCTGTCGCTGACGCTGCTGGTCTGCAAGTACCTGCGCAACCGGGAGGTGTTCGACGTCGGCCTCATCCTGATGCAGCTGGCCCACGTCAACTACTGCCTGGCCGCCTGTGGCTACATGCCGTTCGACCTGGCGCTGCTCATGTCGGAGCACACTCGAGAGGCGTCACTGGCGAACACCTTGTTCGATGTGAGCTGAAGTACATGCACTTTATTAATAGCTTTGAAGTGGATCTGGAATGCTTTTTTGATATCGATCGCTGCTTGCATGGATGCGTGCATGCCATAATTATCTAAATTGCAATAATTTGACTTCACCTGCTCACTGTTGGTCTGTTTGAGCGTGAATATTGAAGAATATTTTATGACTCATCCGAATCACAGTCGCTATGCAGCCAGGGCGCTCCTCATTGCAGCTCCTTAGTTGATTATCAATTTCTAAGACATTCTACTGGGAGGTAAGACTCAATGTCATTAGTCTAATATGAATTCAGTCGATGGAATCAACTTTTTCTTTACCAAATGCGTTTACTACAGAGAAGTTGGCTAAAATAAGTAGGCATTACAATTTCATCACATCAGCTACTTGTCTATAAAAACCAGTTTAAAAAGGCTTGATTAAGAAACTTTAAAAAACAGTGAAAAGGGAATAGGATAACACGTCGCATGAGTGTTACGACAAACTGATTTACCTAATTCATATGGTACTCATAATTGGATTAGAACAGAAGTTCCCATTCCCGTTTTGCGCTTTCGTTTGAGTTGTACTTGATGCCGTTGGGTTTCTGCAATTTGAACTGCAGATATCATTCCGATGTAGAGAAAAACTTGGCCCCTTGCCTTTGTGCGCTGGTTTCCTTTCGTCGGACAGCCTCCTCGCACTCACGACTGAAGGGTCGGGTCAGGGGTTCGATTCTCGACCCACTCCGAACAATCTGTGTCCCTGAGCAAGACACTCAACTCTGCATTGCTTCAGTTAACCCAGCTGTAAAATGGGTGCCAGCATTAGCTGGGGTAATTGAGGCTGTGTGTGGCGACCCCCCAGTCCTTGGACTGAACAGCCGTACGCAGCCTTCAGATGCGCCGCGCAATAGCTGCGGCTGAGCTGTCGGTTGCACATCTGTCTCATAAAGTAGTTGTAATCAATAATAAAAATTATTATTATTATTAATAGAGATATTTTTATTAGTCCCAGGTCGTAGCACAGCAGGGACCTGTACGAGGACCACTAGGAACACTTCTCTAGTAGTCCTTGGACCTGTAGTGTGCATATAGCATCCATGGCTTGCTCTCGTGTAAGCTATGCAGATTGTGTTAGCGAGTAGAGTCAATGGTAAAATTGCTCAACAAACTACTCGTAAACAGTAAAAATTCGTACAAACGAAGAATATTTACCGACGCGTCATTCGGTTTGAAAACGCACAATACTACTAACATATAATACTACTAACATTACATATAATACAAAGTTACAAAACAATGTCAACCATGGTTAGCCTTGCTTCAAAGAACTTAACAGATATTTTTTACGTTTTTTTGCTTGTGCCGACAGCATCACGTTCTGTAAAAAAGAAGTAATCGAGATTTAATAAATTTTAGATAGCCCTGATTTGCGGAGAGTAGGCTTACAGTGGATGGGATGCACCCTCAGGGACCTCCAACGCCTCTATCGGAAATGAAAGCTTCATTTTATTAGAGTTCAATTCCTTAGGCTGTTAAATCGCCGGTTAATTGGAACATTAAAATTCAGCTGCATGCTTTCGAATGGAAACTCAGTTGCATGTCACGCGCCGCGAAAGAGAATTACAAATTTTATGATGGAAAGAAAATGGAAAAAAATTCTGTCAATGGTCTGAAAGACTCCAGACTATAATTTCAAATCGTCTCAGAAGAAACTCGCGTACAAATCTGTTTGCCCTCAGGTGAGCTACTGCTGGGTGTCGTTCAGCGTGGCCGTGAAGAACATGTGGACGGCCTGCATCAGCGTGTTCCGCTGTCTGGCCACCTTCAAGCCCATCGGCTTCCGCCGCTGGCTGACGCGCCGCTTCCAGCTGTGCGGCTTCGGCGTCCTGCTGCTGGTCGCGGCCGCCGCCGGGCCCGGCACCTTCGCCGCGTGGCGTCTGGCGGCCGGCGGCAGCGAGCGGTTCCTGGTGGACGTGATGCTGCCGCTGACGAGGACGCCTCAGACTTACCTGCCCGTGCCGCTGATCCTGCTGGCCTCCGGCGTCACCGCCGCTCAGCTGGCCGTCGCCAGGGGCAACCGGCCTGGTGAGACCGCCGACACCTCCGCGAACGTCAACGGAACTGCGAACTCGGAGGCTCGCAGTTGGTGCACGGCCACCCGCATCGTGCTGGTGCTGGCGATCTCATTCTCCATCTTTGAGCTGCCTGGCGCCATCTTCATCACGTTTGAGATTTACCAGCTGCTTCCGGACTGGATGGTGCCGGTGAACGACCTGCTGGTGACCATCGACAGCGCCTGCAGCTTCTTCGTGTTCTACGCGTTCAGCGCCAACTTCCGTCGGCAAGTCTGCCAGCTGCTGGTTGAGCCCGGAGCTGCTGGCGGTGCGCAGCCTCCCAATAACACTGGAGCTGCCGCTTTGCATCAAAGACGACCTCGCATTTCCAGCAGCCGCATTGGCAGCAGCAGCGTCTCTGGGGGTGACGGCAGCCGTCAGCAGCTGCTTGATTCGCACGCTTCGGCTCCAATGCAGTTGATGGAGATCCGCCGCTCTGAGTAGTGTTTGGAAGAGTCACTTTGGAAGAGTCGCTTTGGAAGAGTTACTTGAGAGAGGCTGGGTGTTGAAGTCATAGATCTTATATTCCCTAGATAAGCCATTCTATAAGATCCATGGTTGGAGTTGAGCAGATAATGTCTATGGTCAAGTCTGTCTCCGATGCGCTAATGGGTAGAGAGTTGAGCCATAGACAAAATTTCAGGAGAAGGAGACTTGTTCACTTTAATCTGGGGCCATTTACTTAATCTTACAAAGTTTTAGAAGAGATAGGAAGAAATTCCAGACGGACATGAGGATGCGCTCAATGAGCTGAGAGAGCTTGAACGAAGGCGTCTGTTCTGATTTGCGACTATTTTAAACAAATATTTGCGCCTCTTATTCTTCTACTCTTGTTCTTAAAATAACACGCTAATGTACTCTGCCGTTTGCTTCTACCAAATCGTTAATGTTTGTTTACAAAAGTACACTCCTTCATCGAACTGAACACTGCTTGGTATTCAGTTTATCTGTAGTCTCTGCACCATAGACTATGGAGAATTCGTGACGAAATTTCATTCACTGATTCCCTGAAAAAGTATTGTCAGTTTGGAAAAGTGCTCCGTGCCCAGGTCTGTCTGTCTGTCTGTCTG
>NIVC01002416.1:45000-72884 GCA_002269645.1 Macrostomum lignano
TCTGCTTTCTGCAGAGTGCAGAAGCCGCAAAGCAAAGCCCAGCTCACTCACCCACAGCTGAGGCAGGCTGGAGTCGCTGGCGTGCCGGCACTTCCTGCAGGCGTCCATCGCTCCCCGATCGCAGGCCAGCAGCGAGCAGGAGCCCGAGGCCGCGTCGAAGCGGACGGCTTCCGCGTTCTCAGCAGAAGTCACGCAGTGAATGTCGTTGACCGCCAGCTTCACCGCCAGCACCCGGTACTCGGCGAGGTCACCTCGCTGGAGACTCCAGCAGGGCTTCTCGGCAGCCGCTGCCATGACAGCGCAGATGATGAGCAGAGAAAGCATTGTGCCGTAGGTAGCAGTTAGCTTGGATTCTGCAATTTCTGCTCCGTGTGTTGACATCCCGGGAGGCTTCGCGCCCGCTTTGATAACTTGAGTTTTTTTATGTAGAACTGCTTGGCAACCACGAGCGCACATGCGGTTGAGGGAAGAAAATTGGGGCGTCAATTCCCCAGTTCAAGTGCAAAAACAATGAGTGAGAAGCGGTCTTGGAGACTGGAACTCGTCTATTGCGAACCCCCCCCCCCATAGTCATACCCTCCTATTGTACGCACACGCAGTCTAGGTGGACACAGCATAATAACGATGGTTATTTTAAAACTAAAACTTGCCCTCTCGCCTAGGGATTATAGGAAAAAATGATTTTTATAACAACCACGTTAGAATAAAAAAACTTCTATTTCTCTGCCAACACCAGATCTGCAACTCAGCAACGGCTAACCACCCCCCCCACCCAACCCCTAGCTGATGCCGTCACGCTCACCAGCCGGTTGATGAACTCTTGGGGCAGCTGCTGCCAGGCGTTCAGAGCCGCCCGTAGCAGCTGTTCAGCATTCTGCTGAACTCCCTGCTGAACTCCTCGCTTTACGAAGTCCCGGACATGCTCGATGGGGTTCAAGGCAGGCTTCGCTCATTTCTGAAGTTGCTGGGTATTTATAACTACCTGTTAACTCGTTTTGCTCGCCTGGTTCTGTTGTGCACTTGTTGGTTTGTTTTGAAATACCGCAGTTCATCTAGCTTGTAAACTGTACCTGATTCTGGCTATGCTTCAGAGACCTTAAACTCTACGATTTAACTCCACTCCACTGTGGTTTAGTGAGATAGACTGAGATAGATAGTGAGATAGATTTGTCATTTTGCTCTTTATTTTCTAGCTTGTATCTTTTGCTTAGTTAAATTGAGATAAGTTATAATTTTTAATGGGATTTTGGATAAGTGCAACTCATTATAATGATTATATAAATTGCTTGAATCTTTGCCTTTATTTGCTATTGATCAGTTGTGAATTTTAAGTCGGAATGTCAGTAATATATTATTTATCTAATTATTATCGTTGCTGAGAATTATAACTATGAGTAGTGCTGATAAGAATTATTGTAGTGTATATAATTTCCGAATCTCCGTTATAAGAATAGGCTTAGAAGTCTATCGGACTACTTGATGAGACTATAGTCTATGGGATTACTCTATGGGAGAATAAGTCTACGAGAATATAATCTATGGGACTAGTTTGAGGGATCATAGTCTACGGGACTATAATCTCTATGAATATAGTCTATAGGAATTGTCTATGGCACTAGTGTATTGGACTAGCCTATGGGACTATAATCTATGGGATTATAGTCAGTGACTATAGTCTAAGGGAGTATAATCTATGGGAGTATAGTCTATGGGAGTATAGTCCATGGGAGTATAGTCCATGGGAGTATCGTCTATGGGAGTATAGTCTATGGGAGTATAGTCTATGGGAGTATAGTCTATGGTAGTATAGTCTATGGGAGTATAGTCTATGGTAGTTCAGTCTATGGGAGCGTATAGTCTATGGTAGTGTGGTGAGTACACCTTCCCCAGTCCATTTAAAGGACGCAATGTCCTCTCTGCTTGTTTATTTCTCCTCTACGCGCGTGCCGAGCTGGTGAAAACCGGCCCACCCTTAGTCTCTAATATATTCTGCCCTTTTTGTTATGAGTAAGCCTGCGTACAGCCTGGCGTTTGGCTTTAGCCGGGGTAGACATTGTTGTCTGGGCCGTGGAGCAGTCTGATTGACTGAGCCTACCCCTCCCTCGCGCTTTTTGGGGCGGTTGGCCCACAGTTGAAGGAATACTATTGAACATATATGATTTCAGATGAGCAATCCATAGTATTCCTTCATCCAGCATGGGTTGGCCTCTCTAAGCCGCGCGGCCGTCGTCTGCTGAGATGCTTGCTATCTGGGAGATGCTTGCTATCTGGGGGATGCTTGCTATCTGGGGGATGCTTGCTATCTGGGGGATGCTTGCTATCTGGGGGATGCTTGCTATCTGGGTGGATGCTTGCTATCTGGGGGATGCTTGCTATCTGGGTGGATGCTTGCTATCTGGGGGATGCTTGCTATCTGGGGGATGCTTGCTATCTGGGGGATGCTTGCTATCTGGGGGATGCTTGCTATCTGGGGATGCTTGCTATCTGGGTGGATGCTTGCTATCTGGGGGATGCTTGCTATCTGGGGGATGCTTGCTATCTGGGGGATGCTTGCTATCTGGGGGATGCTTGCTATCTGGGTGGATGCTTGCTATCTGGGGGATGCTTGCTATCTGGGTGGATGCTTGCTATCTGGGGGATGCTTGCTATCTGGGAGATGCTTGCTATCTGGGGGATGCTTGCTATCTGGGGGATGCTTGCTATCTGGGGGATGCTTGCTATCTGGGGGATGCTTGCTATCTGGGTGGATGCTTGCTATCTGGGGGATGCTTGCTATCTGGGGGATGCTTGCTATCTGCAGGATGCTTGCTATCTGGGTGGATGCTTGCTATCTGGGGGATGCTTGCTATCTGGGTGGATGCTTGCTATCTGGGGGATGCTTGCTATCTGGGAGATGCTTGCTATCTGGGGGATGCTTGCTATCTGCAGGATGCTTGCTATCTGGGAGATGCTTGCTATCTGCAGGATGCTTGCTATCTGGGTGGATGCTTGCTATCTGGGAGATGCTTGCTATCTGGGGGATGCTTGCTATCTGGGAGATGCTTGCTATCTGGGGGATGCTTGCTATCTGGGTGGATGCTTGCTATCTGGGAGATGCTTGCTATCTGCAGGATGCTTGCTATCTGGGAGATGCTTGCTATCTGGGGGATGCTTGCTATCTGGGTGGATGCTTGCTATCTGGGTGGATGCTTGCTATCTGGGTGGATGCTTGCTATCTGGGTGGATGCTTGCTATCTGGGGGATGCTTGCTATCTGCGGGATGCTTGCTATCTGGGTGGATGCTTGCTATCTGGGAGATGCTTGCTATCTGGGGGATGCTTGCGATCTGCAGGATGCTTGCTATCTGGGAGATGCTTGCTATCTGCAGGATGCTTGCTATCTGGGAGGATGCTTGCTATCTGGGAGATGCTTGCTATCTGGGAGATGCTTGCTATCTGGGGGATGCTTGCTATCTGGGTGGATGCTTGCTATCTGGGTGGATGCTTGCTATCTGGGGGATGCTTGCTATCTGGGGGATGCTTGCTATCTGGGGGATGCTTGCTATCTGGGGGATGCTTGCTATCTGGGTGGATGCTTGCTATCTGGGTGGATGCTTGCTATCTGGGGGGATGCTTGCTATCTGGGGGATGCTTGCTATCTGGGTGGATGCTTGCTATCTGGGTGGATGCTTGCTATCTGGGTGGATGCTTGCTATCTGGGTGGATGCTTGCTATCTGGGTGGATGCTTGCTATCTGGGGGATGCTTGCTATCTGGGTGGATGCTTGCTATCTGGGTGGATGCTTGCTATCTGGGTGGATGCTTGCTATCTGGGTGGATGCTTGCTATCTGGGTGGATGCTTGCTATCTGGGGGATGCTTGCTATCTGCAATTTTTTCCATGAATAATTTTTGCTCCTTGCTTATTGGGCGTCCCGAAGGGGCACTAGATTGCTAGTTTGTAACTCATTCGCGTTCTCATTTGCGACTGTGCCACGCTGCCCTGTGTGCCCGGAGAAATAGACCCCACGTCACCCGTAACCGTGAGCCTTCAGCCGTGTTCTTTTGGGGTTTTGGGGTTGGCTGCTTGGGCGGGATCGGAGCGTCGTACGCGAGTAGGTTGGCGACCACAGCGAGGGTCAGTATACGAGCCGGGACTCTGGAAGAAAAGACCGGGATTTCCCCTGTAACCACAGTAGTTTAGCCTATGGAAGCGTATAGTCTATGGTAGTGTAGTCTATTGTTGAGACTTCATTGTCTCATCTCTCCTCATTGGCTGTATTGCAGCGGTAATGTTGTGAGCTTACGAAGTACTCGTATTTCCGGTCACTGTTTATTCAGCCCTAGAAATCATCCTGATTTAAATTTAGCATCGTCGTAGCCATAAAAATCATAATAATCGAAATGAAATCGAGCCTGCATAATCGTAATTGACTCTTTCCAATAGCTGCCTTGAGCCTGCAGATCGGTCCAGCAGCAGGTGCGCATTGAGACTTGGACGCTAACTGACTACCGGTGCCTACCAGACACCTCATCGATGACTCATGAGGATGAGAATCGATCTGGGGGAGATGAGAATCGATCTGTGGGGGTGAGAATCGATCTGTGGGGGATGAGAATAGATCTGAGGGGGATGAGAATCGATGTGTGGGGGATGAGAATCGATGTGTGGGGGATGAGAATCGATGTGTGGGGGATGAGAATCGATCTGTGTGAGATGAGAATCGATCTGTGTGAGATGAGAATAGATCTGTGGGGGATGAGAATAGATGTGTTGGGGATGAGAATCGATGTGTGGGGGATGAGAATCGATGTGTGGAGGATGAGAATAGATCTGAGGGGGATGAGAATCGATGTGTTGGGGATGAGAATAGATCTGAGGGGGATGAGAATCGATGTGTGGGGGATGAGAATCGATGTGTGGGGGATGAGAATCGATGTGTGGGGGATAAGAATCGATCTGTGTGAGATGAGAATAGATCTGTGGGGGATGAGAATCGATGTGTGGGGGATGAGAATCGATGTGTGGGGGATGAGAATCGATGTGTGGGGGATGAGAATCGATGTGTGGGGGATGAGAATCGATGTGTGGGGGATGAGAATCGATGTGTGGGGGATGAGAATCGATCTGTGGAGGATGAGAATAGATCTGAGGGGGATGAGAATCGATGTGTTGGGATGAGAATAGATCTGAGGGGGATGAGAATCGATGTGTGGGGGATGAGAATCGATGTGTGGGGGATGAGAATCGATCTGTGGGGGATGAGAATCGATGTGTGGGGGATGAAAATCGATGTGTGGGGGATGAGAATCGATCTGTGGGGGATGAGAATAGATCTGTGGGGGATGAGAATCGATGTGTGGGGGATGAGAATCGATGTGTGGGGGATGAGAATCGATGTGTGGGGGATGAGAATCGATGTGTGGGGGATGAGAATCGATGTGTGGGGGATGAGAATCGATGTGTGGGGGATGAGAATCGATCTGTGGAGGATGAGAATAGATCTGAGGGGGATGAGAATCGATGTGTTGGGATGAGAATAGATCTGAGGGGGATGAGAATCGATGTGTGGGGGATGAGAATCGATGTGTGGGGGATGAGAATCGATCTGTGGGGGATGAGAATAGATCTGTGGGGGATGAGAATCGATGTGTGGGGGATGAGAATAAATTTGAGGGGGATGAGAATCGATCTGTGGGGGATGAGAATCGATGTGTTGGAGATGAGAATCGATGTGTGGGGGATGAGAATCGATGTGTGGGGGATGAGAATCGATCTGTGTGAGATGAGAATCGATCTGTGTGAGATGAGAATAGATCTGTGGGGGATGAGAATAGATGTGTTGGGGATGAGAATCGATGTGTGGGGGATGAGAATCGATGTGTGGAGGATGAGAATAGATCTGAGGGGGATGAGAATCGATGTGTTGGGGATGAGAATAGATCTGAGGGGGATGAGAATCGATGTGTGGGGGATGAGAATCGATGTGTGGGGGGATGAGAATCGATGTGTGGGGGATGAGAATAAATTTGAGGGGGATGAGAATCGATGTGTGGGGGATGAGAATCGATGTGTTGGAGATGAGAATCGATGTGTGGGGGATGAGAATCGATGTGTGGGGGATGAGAATCGATGTGTGGGGGATGAGAATCGATCTGTGTGAGATGAGAATCGATCTGTGTGAGATGAGAATAGATCTGTGGGGGATGAGAATAGATGTGTTGGGGATGAGAATCGATGTGTGGGGGATGAGAATCGATGTGTGGGGGATGAGAATCGATTTGTGGGGGATGAGAATAAATTTGAGGGGGATGAGAATCGATCTGTGGGGGATGAGAATCGATGTGTTGGAGATGAGAATCGATGTGTGGGGGATGAGAATCGATGTGTGGGGGATGAGAATCGATGTGTGGGGGATGAGAATCGATCTGTGTGAGATGAGAATAGATCTGTGGGGGATGAGAATAGATGTGTTGGGGATGAGAATCGATGTGTGGGGGATGAGAATCGATGTGTGGGGGATGAGAATCGATGTGTGGGGGATGAGAATCGATCTGTGTGAGATGAGAATAGATCTGTGTGAGATGAGAATAGATCTGTGGGGGATGAGAATAGATGTGTTGGGGATGAGAATCTATCTGTGGGTATAATAATAAATCGAGTTGAAAATTCATCAATATCAGTTTGAACAGAGACGTACTGTAGCAATGCAGATTTATTAGAGCCGGTCTGTCAGCTAAAAAAACTTATCATTACCACACAATCAGTGAGAGAAAAGTCAGTCGTTAGAGGAGGAGGGGATCAAGCACTTCCCGTGCACCAGGTGTCGAGTTCTGGAGGCCGGCCATGTCGCTCAGTGCAAGCCGCCTTCGCCAACTCGGCCTCCATGCGGCGCAGCAGGCGGAACAGGTGCGGGTCGCGGGCCTCGGCGTCGGGCACCTCGCTGAGCATGAATTGGGCGACGCCGCGCAGGTAGTCGGCATTGGCGCCACTCGGGCCGGCGGCGAGCGCCATCTGGCGCGCCTGCCGCTCGAGGCTTTCCTTGCCGAGGTACTGCGGGTTGTCCGGCAGGGCGACGAACGCGAAGGCCTCCCGGCTGCTGGCCGAATGCAGCGGCCGAAACCGGACCCGGACGCAAACGTAGCCGCCCAGCCGCACCTCTCGCTGCGTGAGGTGGGCGACGGCGGCTCGGATCGCCTCGGCGCCGACAACCTCGAAGGCCGTGCCCCAGACCGTGGCACCCTCGCACGGCACCAGCGTGGCGACCCTGCCGGGCTGCGGGTCGAGCGTCAGTAACGCGAGTTTCGATACATATCGGCGACGATGCTTAATTACAGAAAATATTTTATTGAGACTAGCATGAGTCGAGCCTCCGGAGAAAATTAGTTTCGATACATATCGGCACCAAACTTTAACTCTTAAAACCTATTTTGGTCGGTTCTAGATATGCTTCGATATATAGATACATATAGAAGGATATAGTTTGATTATTTTCGATACATATCGACAGCGTCTGTCAATGGTTGCAAGTATCATATACTGCATTCAGAATGCAAAACAATCGTAAGTAACAATCTTTTCGATACATATCGGCAAAGCATTATTTAAAGAATAGATATTTTCGTCTAGCTACTGAATTAAAGTTGTGAGTAGCATGCAGAGAACATGCAGTGCTCACCCTGCCCGGCCTGCCCCGGTGGCTCACGTTGCCCTGGTAGAACCGCCGCTTGAACCCATCGACCGACCCGACAATCCTGCCGCGGACCGGGAATCCCTGATTCCACACCACCGAGGCGTAGCCGAAGACCAACAGTGGCGAATTCTCGGCGATGAGCCGGTCGGCAAGCGATTCGAGCTCAGATGAAGACAGCTGCGGGATGCTGTAGTCCGTCCTGCCATTCCGATGGCAGACACAATTGAGTCTGTTATATACTACTTGAATGCAGTAGGCATCGATTTGAAAAGTACATGTGTGAGCAGAACACATCGCCATGACTACGGGGGGGGGGTTCGATTCCTTTTGATTCAACCAACTCAGTCAGGGATGTTTTTTGTCTTTTTTATTGGTCCTGTGCGGGGGGGGGCAAACTGCGCACTTCGGCAAACTGCGCACTGTAGGGGTCTGCACTACAGACAACAGCTTTGCATTCCAGAGCTAAATTAGGTTTACATGTAGAAGAGAAAAATTGTCTGACATAACACGACTTCCCATTCTAGTCTGTAGCTTCCTCTTTAAGCTGCGGGTTGGCACATGTACTCAAGCCACTGGTCACTCTTCAAGCCACTCGTCACTCTTCAAGCCACTGGTCACTCTTCAAGCCACTCGTCACTCTTCAAGCCACTGGTCACTATTCAAGCCACTGGTCACTCTTTAAGCCACTGGTCACTCTTCAAGCCACTGGTCACTCTTCAAGCCACTGGTCACTCTTCAAGCCAATAATCACTCTTCAAGCTACTGGCCACTCTTCAAGCCAATACTCTTCAAGCCAATAATCACTCTTCAAGCCAATAATCACTCTTCAAGCCAATAATCACTCTTCAAGCCAATAATCACTCTTCAAGCCAATAATCACTCTTCAAGCCAATAATCACTCTTCAAGCTACTGGTCACTCTTCAAGCCAATAATCACTCTTCAAGCTACTGGCCACTCTTCAAGCCAATACTCTTCAAGCCAATAATCACTCTTCAAGCCAATAATCACTCTTCAAGCCAATAATCACTCTTCAAGCCAATAATCACTCTTCAAGCTACTGGCCACTCTTCAAGCCAATACTCTTCAAGCCAATAATCACTCTTCAAGCCAATAATCACTCTTCAAGCCAATAATCACTCTTCAAGCCAATAATCACTCTTCAAGCCAATAATCACTCTTCAAGCCAATAATCACTCTTCAAGCTACTGGTCACTCTTCAAGCCAATAATCACTCTTCAAGCTACTGGTCACTCTTCAAGCCAATAATCACTCTTCAAGCCAATAATCACTCTTCAAGCCAATAATCACTCTTCAAGCCAATAATCACTCTTCAAGCTACCATGGTCACTCTTCAAGCCACTGGTCACTCTTCAAGACACTGGTCACTCTTCAAGTCACTCACAATATTCACACAATATTCTTTGAGACACTTACCGGAGGAATAGTCCGCCAAAAACCATTATTGTTAAACTGTGTTGATGAAAATCAACAAATTTAAACAGAATCTATTAGTTAATGCAGGAAATCTAAAAAAGCAAAGAATTCAAATGGATACGAGCTATAACGCATGGAGGGGCTTTGCTTATATATTAAGCAGTTTAGTATGATGTAAGAGTCTGTATGTAGGATTTGGCTGTTATTTTTCATCCGTTTCTAAATTTACTAGCTGCATTTACTACAGTAGCTACTAACGGGATGTAATTTGGAGTGTGTCATTAACAAATAAAATAGTCTAAAGGATGTTTATACTATTTTTTTATGTCCGGCGTTTGAAATACCATCCGTAATGATTTATTAGTAATGGGGCTGTAGGGACTGTGGGATTTAGTGAGCTGTAGGGACTGAGGGATACAGTGAGCTGTAGGGACTGAGGGATACAGTGAGCTGTAGGGACTGTGGGATTTAGTGAGCTGTAGGGACTGAGGGATACAGTGAGCTGTAGGGACTGAGGGATATAGTGAGCTGTAGGGACTGAGGGATACAGTGAGCTGTAGGGACTGAGGGATATAGTGAGCTGTAGGGACTGAGGGATTTAGTGAGCTGTAGGGACTGTGGGATTTAGTGAGCTGTAGGGACTGAGGGATATAGTGAGCTGTAGGGACTGAGGGATATAGTGAGCTGTAGGGACTGAGGGATATAGTGAGCTGTAGGGACTGAGGGATACAGTGAGCTGTAGGGACTGTGGGATTTAGTGAGCTGTAGGGACTGTGGGATTTAGTGAGCTGTAGGGACTGAGGGATATAGTGAGCTGTAGGGACTGAGGGATATAGTGAGCTGTAGGGACTGAGGGATATAGTCAGCTGTAGGGACTGAGGGATTTAGTGAGCTGTAGGGACTGAGGGATATAGTCAGCTGTAGGGACTGAGGGATATAGTGAGCTGTAGGGACTGAGGGATATAGTCAGCTGTAGGGACTGAGGGATATAGTCAGCTGTAGGGACTGAGGGATATAGTCAGCTGTAGGGACTGAGGGATATAGTCAGCTGTAGGGACTGAGGAATATAGTCAGCTGTAGGGACTGAGGGATTTAGTCAGCTGTAGGGACTGAGGGATATAGTCAGCTGTAGGGACTGAGGGATTTAGTGAGCTGTAGGGACTGAGGGATATAGTCAGCTGTAGGGACTGAGGGATTTAGTCAGCTGTAGGGACTGAGGGATTTAGTCAGCTGTAGGGACTGAGGGATATAGTCAGCTGTAGGGACTGAGGGATATAGTCAGCTGTAGGGACTGAGGGATATAGTCAGCTGTAGGGACTGTGGGATTTAGTGAGCTGTAGGGACTGTGGGATTTAGTGAGCTGTAGGGACTGAGGGATACAGTGAGCTGTAGGGACTGAGGGATATAGTGAGCTGTAGGGACTGAGGGATATAGTCAGCTGTAGGGACTGAGGGATATAGTCAGCTGTAGGGACTGAGGGATATAGTCAGCTGTAGGGACTGAGGGATATAGTCAGCTGTAGGGACTGAGGAATATAGTCAGCTGTAGGGACTGAGGGATTTAGTCAGCTGTAGGGACTGAGGGATATAGTCAGCTGTAGGGACTGAGGGATATAGTCAGCTGTAGGGACTGAGGGATATAGTCAGCTGTAGGGACTGAGGGATATAGTCAGCTGTAGGGACTGAGGGATATAGTCAGCTGTAGGGACTGAGGGATATAGTGAGCTGTAGGGACTGAGGGATTTAGTCAGCTGTAGGGACTGAGGGATCCAGTCAGCTGTAGGGACTGAGGGATTTAGTCAGCTGTAGGGACTGAGGGATATAGTCAGCTGTAGGGACTGAGGGATATAGTCAGCTGTAGGGACTGAGGGATATAGTGAGCTGTAGGGACTGAGGGATATAGTGAGCTGTAGGGACTGAGGGATTTAGTGAGCTGTAGGGACTGTGGGATATAGTGAGCTGTAGGGACTGAGGGATTTAGTGAGCTGTAGGGACTGTGGGTTATAGTCAGCTGTAGGGACTGAGGGATATAGTGAGCTGTAGGGACTGTGGGATATAGTGAGCTGTAGGGACTGAGGGATATAGTGAGCTGTAGGAAAAGTGGGATGGGGGGCTGTAGCTGGGGAATGCTGGCTGTTCTCGCAAGACATGGATTATCAGTATTGGTTATCAGCTAAGGATTTCACAGCAACTAAAGATTCTATTGCAAGTGTCCCTCATGTACTGCAAGTGGCCGTTCATAGTAAAATATTTTCACTTTGAAGTCAGCAGTTACGAGGGTCACTCAGAAATTTCTTAGCTTGAACACGAAAACAGCAACAAATGAACTAAAAAATGACTACAAGTGCTCAAAATACTCTCCACCGGCATTGATACAGGCTTGCATCCTGTGAAACCAGCTGTCGAAGCACTGCCGCCAATCCTCATCCCGGAGCTCCTCGATGATGTTTTTAAACTCATTCACAGCTTCTTCCGGTGAAGAAAAGACCTGGCCCTTCAGAATCTCCTTGCACTTCGGAAACAGAAAAAAGTCGCACGGTGCCAGGTCTGGACTGTAAGCAGGGTGAGTCATCAGCTGGACCCCACAGTCAGCCAGAAACTCCAGAGTTTGAGCCGCCGTGTGCGCGCTGGCGTTGTCGTGGTGCAGAAGCACCCCACGCATTCCGCACCTTGGGCGCCTCTGGCTCACAGCAGAAAAGACCTTGGGCAGGCAAACCGTTGTGTACCAGTCAGTGGTGACTGTCTGGCGATCTTCAAGTGAAACGGAAGCCACATGCCCAGTGCGCATGAAGAAACAAGCCACCATCTGCTTGCCGACACTCCGGCTGCGTCGAAACTTGGTGGGGCTGTCCTCGTCTCCAAAGGTCCACATGGCTGACTGGCGCTTGCTTTCGGGGTCGTATTGATAAATCCAGGTCTCATCGCCCGTGAGGATGTCCCAGATACGCCGGCTGGTCCCGGATTCGAATTTCTGCAGCATGAATCGGCACCAAGCCACCCTGGTGTCCTTCTGCACGTCCGACAGCTGATGGGGGATCCACCGGGAAGCCAGCTTCCGCACTCCAAGGTGTTCGTGCATAATGGCGTGCACACTCCCCGATCCAATACCGATCTCCTGCTGGATCTGCTGGTAGGTCACTCGCCGGTCAGCGGCAATCATGCTGGACACAGCGCAGATATTTTCTGGAGTCACTGCGTCACAGGGTCTCCCGGATCGATGTTCATCTTCGAGGCTTTCTCGACCTCGGCGAAACTCAGCGAACCAGTTTTTGACGGTTGCGTATGAAGGACATACATGGGTGAAAACGTTCTGTAAAGTTTGATACGATTCGGCCGGCGACTTGCCTTGCTTGAAGTGCAGGTACATCATTGCTCTGAAGTCGCGATTTTCCAGCTTCATTGTTGAATTGAAGATCTCAGGGGGGTGAACTGACTTTAACTCGCTGCAGTGGACTCAAAAGTGGCTGCTTCTGTTTGAAATTTTTGCTGCGATACTTTTAAAAGTTGGTCTTTACCATAGACAAATTTCATGCTTCTACGTCTCGTGGATCCTACTCAGGCTAAAGACTTTCTGAGTGACCCTCGTAATCTGAATCCCCATCGTCATTCAACAGTTAAACAGTTTTTATTCTCGATGCGGAAACACTGCAAGCTTTTCCTCATAAAGTCTTAGGTCTAGAGAAGGACTGCTAGCAGACGCGATAACGACTTAATTTCGCTTGAAGGATTTTCAGTATAGACGAGATCCGTGAATCTGTACAATAATATGTTGTATCCTCTGCGTTGTTTTCGCCACCAGGTATAGCAAAAAAACAAAATTTCTTGGCACAATAGCAAAACTTGTTTACACTTGCTTTCAGACAATAAGCCGATAAGAAGGAGACGGATGCAAAACTATTTCTGAAACCTAAATAATATGTAGGGGCAGCATTGACAAGTTGATATCTTGAGAAAGGAGATGAACATCCACTAAAATCTATTTATACATATGAGCGTAATGCCCTTGTATCTAAAATTAACCAACTCAATGCAATGCTTACAATTGTCGATCTGAGGGCGCTAAAAAGGTCAACCCGCACCACCCCTGGGACAGCAGAACCCCCATTAGATCGACATCTAGCAAAATCTCTTTTGGGGCAAAATGGGGCCCAAAAACGCCCTGGTCAAAAAAATCAACCCCGTAGATCAACATCTATTGTACTAAAAACATCAATTTTCAAGATGTACAAGCTCGCACACTCGACTGTTTTTAGCACACGGCGTCGGCTACACTGAGAAAGTTTATCTCTCTTCCTCTTCTCCGGAGACAAGCTTCTTGCCTCCGCGTGCTTTTCAACCCAGCAAGCCTTTCTTGCCCTCTCTTTTCACTTTTCTCTGCGTACGTCGCAACCTTCGAGCTCTTACGAGCGTACACTCGACAAATTTTTTTAACACAAGAGAGACTTTCGCTGTTTAATATCACAGTTCTTTTCAGAACAGTTTCTTTTTCTCTGGTTTACCCGCATCTGGTGTCGCAAAATGCTTTTGTTTGGTAAAAAATTTCCCAGGAAGTAATTACGAGAGTATTAAGTATCCACACTGTGTGATTACGGTAATGGAAACCCACCTGTGCTGTCGCACCTTTCCATTTTTAATAGTGCTTGTTATTAGCCAGGGTCACATTGGGAACATTCGACCAACCTGTAAAGTCATTCAGATAAACATGATAATTTGCCTCAGCATCCAATCGAATGGGCTGCTCTAATTCTTCTATGAACATTCCCTTTGATTCAGTAATTCTTCCAGTAATGCTGATCGGAATGCTTTCCTTGGAGTGCGGCTTCTTTATAAACCAACTTTTACTTTCATTTTTTACCTAAAAATATTTAAACTTTACTTGCCAAGTTGTTGATATTTGTGACAATATTAACGTGCTGATTGTCTGCAGGCATTTGTCTAGCTGACACATCAACTCCAAAAATTGACCCACACTAGTTGTATTCCTCAGTGACAATAATGTACCTTGAATTGCTACAGGAGCCCTCTTTAATGCAAATATTGTGTCTAGCGTCATTGCGCTCATCTCTACACATATAGGCTGTATGGGCAACATCAATATCCTTCTCAATGGACTTCAAGTATTCTGCTTTTAGTGCAGTCTTTGGCCCAGTGGTTTCAAGATACAGCTCCACACCAGCTAGTTTGACCTCCATCGTTGTATGGTCAGCCCCTGTCCAAATTCTTCGATCTCAATCGTCTCTAGTCAGCCCAAGGGTGTAACTAAAGTTGCTTGTCAACCGATTAAAACTATTGCAGAAAACACTCATAAATCTCAAAGGTACAAACAATATCGACAGACCTAAACAATGGGTTCTTAGCAGCATGGGTCACTCGTCACTCGTCACTCATCTAGCCTAGGTGTTTCCTTTTTTGAAATAAATAAACAAAAAAAAACTCTAATAAAAATTCTCTTACAGGTAAACAAATTAATTTCCAAATAGAAACTAGAGAATAGTTAAATTATATTGAAATCTCGCAACAAGAATAAACAAACAAACAAACAAAAGCAACGTCACTTAGATTGATGTTTCCATAGTAATTGTTTAGGATTAAGGGTGTCTCCAAGTGACAGTTTGAATTTATCATAACAGCTGAGTGAAATGCATGCGACAAATGAAATGAAAAGAAATTTATTAATGTTATTATTAGGAGCTATTGAAGTTGCTATCCATGGCGCCTATGGTCAAATGATTAATTATCGAATTTATAATTTGTTTGACGTGTGGTAATCACGACATGATTTAAAAATACGCAGCTGACGAGCAGGTAAGCACCGTCCGAGCACAAGCAATAGGAGAATTAGTAGTTATCAAGCTTTGCTAGTAACCGATGAAACCGGCCAATTTGTGATTTAGAATCGCATTTTGCACTTATAAAAAACTCTATTGGGTCTACTTGAGTTAGTAGAAATTCAAGCGCCAACACAATTGAGTTGTTTGCCTAATAAATAGCATAGCAATGCAATCCTTACCGGGAGGATCAGCCTACTGAATACTTGCGCTTCAATGTCTATGGCCCTAAAAGGGGTCTGTGGAGCAACCAGCATTGGAAACCTCCCCTTCCCTGCAAACTGATGCATTTTTGAAACAATAAATAATTAAAGCGCTAGTTATTGTCCAATTAAAGGTCAAGAAAAGCTACTCCCATTCAGTAGTGCCAGGCGGCTTGGAGGTGAGGTCGTACAGAACCCGGCTGATGCCGTGCACGCTGGCCACTTGAGCTACCATGCTGGCCAGGGTGCTCAGGGCCAGGTGACGGCCGGGAACTGCGGCCAAGCCGGTCATAAAATCGTTGGTGACGAATGGCCTGAGCACGACTGACCGGAGTACCGAGGGCAGCAGCAGCAGGGGATCGCGATCGAAGTGAATGGGGATCAGGACCACTGGCATCTGGCTGATCCGGCTGTTCGGGCACTCCTGGGATTGCATTCAAAGAGAGGATTATTTATCAGGTAAATTTAGCATAAACCAGTGAAAGACTGCAAAAGATCTGATTTATGAATTTGCGTGAACGCATGCATTTAACCCGTGACACATAATCATTCTAGAAAATTCGTGAACATACCCAACCAACCAGTGAACATGTCCATCCAGCCCGTGAACACTGCACACCCACCCAACCCGTGAACATACTATCTAACCCGTGAACACACTGTCTAACCCGTGAACATACTATCTAACCCGTGAACACACTGTCTAACCCGTGAACATACTATCTAACCCGTGAACACACTGTCTAACCAACCCGTGAACACACTATCTAACCCGTGAACACACCTATCCGACCCGCGAACACACCTATCCAACCTGTGAACACGCTCATCGAACCCATGAACACACCTGGACAGGACCACAGGTTGAATAGGTGAACACACCTATTCAACCTGTGAACACACTCATCCAACCCGTGAACACACCTATTCAACCTGTGAACACACTCATCCAACCCGTGAACACACCTATTCAACCTGTGAACACACTCATCCAACCCGTGAACACACCTATTCAACCTGTGAACACACTTATCCAACCCGTGAACACACCTATCCAACCTGTGAACACAATCATCCAACCCGTGAACACACTCATCCAACCTGTGAACACACCTATTTAACCTGTGAGCACACTCATCCAACCCGTGAACACACCTATTCAACCTGTGAACACACTCATCCAACCTGTGAACACACTCATCCAACTTGTGAACACACCAACCCGTGAACACACTCATCCAACCCGTGAACACACCTATTCAACCCGTGAACACACCTATTCAACCCGTGAACACAACGCACCAACCCGTGAATACACTCATCCAACTCGTGAACACACCAACCCGTGAACACACTCATCCAACCCGTGAACACACCTATTCAACCCGTGAACACAACGCACCAACCCGTGAAAATTCGATCACCCAACCAACCAGCCCACAATCAATCGCTCACCCTAAGCACGGAATGCGCTTTATCGTCAGCTATTCTGAGCTGGTCCAGCACAGGTGGTGACAGCAGAGTCTGGGTGACGTCGGTCACGGGATACTGTATGGCCGGGCCAAAGGCGTACACAACCCGGTTAACGCTGTGACAGACTCTGGGCAATAGGCGAGCAATGTAGAACAGATCAGGCCAATTGGGCTCGGGACTCGAGCTGGACAGGGCCACAGCATAAGAATAGGTGCGCCTGTCGCCCTGCACTCCCACAGTGTTCACCGGCAACAGATGGCCCTGAATGTCGGACAGCCGACTGAGCTGATCAATTTCACTGGCGGTGAGCAGCTGGCGTAGACGCGACAGTTGAGGCACCTGACGTTCGCCGGCGCCAATTGCTGGCGCAGAATTGCGCAGGTCGAGCAGCAGGCGAACCGCTGCGGCGGTCTCCATGAAGTCCTTGTCCATGTGGGGCTCCCTGGCGCACAGGACTCGGATTGCTAGACCCGGCCCGGGGAACGGGTGCCGCGACACCAGGGCGTCCGGGAGGCCCAGATCGCGGGCGATTGTGCGCACCTGGAATGGTTTGTGAGTGTATGAAAGGCTGAGCGATGGATGAAGCACTGATGCTGAGCGATGGATGAAGCAGAGAAGCTGCGTGGCAGATAAAGTACAGATACTGAGTGACGGATGAAGCAGAGAAGCTGTCTGACAGATGAAGCACAGAAAGGCTGGGCGATTGAATGAAGCAGAGGCTGTGTGATAGATGAAGCAGAGAAGCTGTGTGACAGATGAAGACAGATACTAGGTGACGGATGAAGAAGAGAATCTGTGTGACAGATGAAGCACAGAGAGGCTGTGTGATAGATGAAGCACAGAAACTTAGTAACGGGTGAAGCAGAGAAGCTGTGTGACAGATGAAGCACGGAGAGGCTGAGCCATAGATGAAGCACAGATGCTGGGCGACAGATAAAGCAGAGATGCTTAGCAGAGGTGAAACAGAGGTTGGCTAATACATCAGGGATATTACATAAGACTGGCACCTCATCCTTGTGAAAATCCTTCAACGGTTCGATGACGCGGCCTCTAGCGCGCAGTTCGCGCACCAGATCGGTGTCATTGTGATGAGTCTTGATGGCGTCGGCCCGATGAGAGGCGATGGTGGAGGCGGACTCGATGAGGTCGGGCCGCAGGGTGCCCTGGGCCAGGTAGACCTTGTCGGGGTCCAGCTGCAGCTCGGCAACAACGTCCTTGGCAACCAGCATAAACAGATCGCCAATAATCTGGCGCTTCTCCTCGGGGTGGATGACGCCGGACAGGGGGCCGAGCCGGACGCGGCGCTCGGCCGTCTCCTTGCCGACTGTGACCCGGCGCAGCTGGGTAGTGCAGCCGGCCAAGAACTTCAGCGAGGCGTCGATTAGGCGAACCTTCACAACCGAAAGAAGAGCATTTGAAAACATCTTAGAAAACTGATAGATTCTACTACACTACTTATTATAAAAGCAAAAGTAGTATGTAGCATTATTTTAATCTAGGTTGGTTGCTATTTTTATAGGGACTATGAATGCCTAGAGTTAGACATTTTTCTACGGCTGCGTTAACACTAATAAGGGATAAAAATCCCTTATTGATGTCTACTTCTCGGTATGGGAATAAAAATCCTCCATTGATACCTACTCGGCTACTCCTAAAAATGGGGATAAAATCCCTTATTGATGCCTGCTCCTCAGAATGGGGATAAAAATTCCTCATTTATTTTTACTCAGTATAGGGATAAATTGATGTCTACTCCTCGGTATGGGGATAAAAATCCACTATTGATGTCTACTCCTCAGTATGGGAATAAAATCCCTTATTGATATCTGCTCCTCAGAATGGGGATAAAAATTCCTTACTGATGTCTACTAAGTATAGGGATAAAAATCCCTACTGATGATATGACTATTTCTCAGGATGGGGATAAAAATCCCTACTGATGATATGACTATTTCTCAGGATGGGGATAAAAATCCCTACTGATGATATGACGATTTCTCAGGATGGGGATAAAAATCCCTTATTTGCGTGCATAGGCACCTAGAAGACTGTGAAATAAAGAGCTAATGATAAAGAAACCACATGCAATGCAATCCCTTAGACGCGTGTAGAACCCCCCAGCTACAACAGACCTGCAATCCAAGCGCCGCTAAGCTCTTAATCACAAGGCTGCTCTCGCGCAAGCGCATAAATCCATTGTCAATGTGCACAGCAACAATCTGGTCGGGCCTGAGGGCTTTGGCCAGCAAAGCGGCGCAGGTGCTGCTGTCAACGCCGCCGCTGAGGAGCATCAGGACTCGGCAGTCCGAGGGCACGGACTCACGGATGTAGCTGCGGGTTGGGGGGTTTTGAAGCTAGGAAATTAAATACCTGTAGAATGGGATATCTATTGGCTATAATCCCTAGAATGGGATATCTATTGGCTATAATCCTTAGAATGGGATTTGTTTGGGCTATAATCCCTAGAATGGGATTTGTATGGGCTATAATCCCTAGAATGGGATTTGTATGGGCTATAATCCCTAGAATGGGATTTGTTTGGGCTATAATCCCTAGAATGGGATTTGTAGGGGCTATAATCCCTAGAATGGGATTTGTATGGGCTATAATCCCTAGAATGGGATTTGTATGGGCTATAATCCCTAGAATGGGATTTGTATGGGCTATAATCCCTAGAATGGGATTTGTATGGGCTATAATCCCTAGAATGGGATTTGTATGGGCTATAATCCCTAGAATGTGATTTGTAGGGGCTATAATCCCTAGAATGAGATTTATAGGGGCCTATAATCCTTAGCATGGATTTGTATGGGCTCTAATCCCTAGAGTGGGATTTCTATGAGCTATCCCTAAAATGGGATTCCGATGTAGCATATCCCAGAGTCCCGAAGATTCCTAGATATCATTCCTTATAATCCACACAACTCAACTCTGATAACAACTTGAAAAGCTTAGGAGTGGGTCGCACTAAGCAGTGTGGGATCCTATATTAACCCATGGGAAGCGAGCTTCAGCACCAACCTGAGGCAGGAGCTCTCCCGCTCAGCCATTCGATAGTCTCCCTTCAGTCCGGCGATGTCGAAGAGAAAATTTCGAAACACGCAGCGGCCGTTTGGCGTCAAATCCACTTCCGGGTGGAACTGGACGCCGTACAGCCGACGACTGGACGATTCTTTAGTTGCTATGGCAACCACCATGCCGTCGGATCGGCCGATAACGTCCAGTCCAGGCGCCACACGACTGACGTGATCGCCGTGGGTGAGCAGCGCGTCTTCGCTGGCCTGCATGCCGCGGAAAAGACTACAGGACGTCTCCAACTGGATGGAGAACTGGCCGTCTTCGCGGGAGCCTGCGAGCGACACTTCGCCTCCAAGGTGTCTGTTAGAGCGGCGAAATGATTTATGACTATTCAATTATGTAAAAAAAAAAAAACAGCTTAGTTCTTAGAATATAAATTAAGAGTTTAAAAAATTAGACAGATGAAGCGCTAAGAAGCTGGGTGACAGATGAAGCACAGAGGCTGGATGGCAGATAAAGCAGGCACTATGTGACAGATGAAGTACAGAGGCTGGGGGAGAAGAGGCAGAAGACAGGACAAACAAGGTCAGAGGACTCCCTTTGCCACAGACAGCGCAGACCCACTTATTAAGCAGCTGCATGCCATAGCAGATGCCCAGCACTGGCAGGCCGCAGTCGAACAAACGCTGATCATAGGCCGGCGCATCCGGTGCAATCACTGATCCGGGTCCGCCAGAGATGACAATGGCTCGATAGCCAGCAGACTTGAGCTGCTCCACCGTGGTTTCCATGGGCAACAGTTCGCTAAGGACACATAGTTCCCTAATTCGCCTGTCAATCACTTTGCCAAACTGGGCTCCAGCGTCAAGGATTGCAACTCGCTCGTGCTGCAGCTGCCGCTTGGTCTGCTCTGGACTGCCATTGGCATTGGTAGAGACTGGCTGCATGCTGCCTTGAGAAACTATTTACTAGTAGTATTGAACTGGTGTTTGTAATTTTGTGTTTTTAATCAAGGAATTTTTCTTTTGTTTATCATAAATTTATACCAATATTTAAGGGGCAAAGGATAAAAAGTTGAGAATAAAAATATAATTACTACTATTAGTGTTATGTTTGGGTTTTTATTGTCATGCCATTTCATTGAAGTTCCATATGTTCTGCAATTTATTTTTAATTTAAATTCTTGTGGAATTCATGATACAACTCTTGCAATTCTTAGGGTCAAAAGACTCAGCAATTTAAAGGTAGAGATATTGGGATACCAAAATGCAAAAACCTATTTTCTAAAATCTAGATCGATCGATTGAATGAATACTTTTGTGCATCTAATTACAAATAAGGCAGTTGTTACAGTTTTTTTCTAAAAAAACTTTTTTCTAAATCAACAATCTAAAAAAACATTGCAACAAATTGTCACAACTATATTTATTAAACATTTATTTTACTTTTTTTACTAATTCTGGTTTTAACCTTACAGACTACAATCTATGTGACTGAGATAACAAATTAGTAGACAATAAATATCTAGTAAACAAAATCTCAATTAGAATAAGTCTAGCTACCTAGGCTTTGGCCAAAGTGGTAGTATTTTAAAACTGACAAGCTTATCTAGCAAGACATTGAGTTTTGTAGAATACCTAGCCCGAATCCTAGAATAAAGCATCTGCCAATGTTGAGCACACAACTTCCTTTTTCCTAGGCAGTGTTGCTATGCCACTTTTTAAAAATTAGCTTGTATCAGTAACTCAACAAAAAATCTGAACTTAAACTATAAGTAAAGAGTAGTTGCTAAAATTTCCAAAAAATTACACTGGGTATATGGGTGCACCCAAGTACACAGAGTGATATATCTAGGGAATATCTAATCTATGGGTAAGGGTGACTTCTATTGAGGCATAAATAAATATAAAAAAGACACTCTGCAATTGCAAATATGCAAAAAAATCAGATTCTGTTTTGTATGTTCTATGCCTACAGGCTTATAATATAATTATGACAGATGCTAGCATAAGACTTGTGTCCTGTAAACTTCACCACAATTAGCATTCTAACACTACCATTGGAATGAAGATTAAAAAATTATAAGAAATATAGATCTGACTACACTAGTGACTTTTTTGTGGAAATATAAACTAAATAATGTGGATCTCTATTCCTATATAGGCCTACTGTATTTAGGTTCATCTTAGTCAAAGAAAACAACTTTCTGATGTAAACTGTGATAGAATACTCAAAGAATAGCTCTATGCAGAGCATCAAATGAGTGAAATTTCTAATGCTAAATGGAAAGGAACTTAAATTAGCAAAAAATCCACAGAAAAAGCTCATTTGAAAAATTATTATTTAGCAATATCCACAGAAACAAAAAATCTGCAAAGTGGAAAAAACCTACAGCCCATAGCAATTGTGTTCCTAGGTTTATTCTAATCTGATTGTTTGAAGACCTAGATAAGTGGACCAAACATAGAGCCTAGGCAACAATTCACTCATTGGATGCTAATGACCTACTTTTTGAGTTTGTTATAGTGGAAAAAATAAAATACAAACAAAGCCAAGAAATTGATTAGCATGTACCTGATAGTATACAAGGATAGCAACAATAAGACTGAGATAAATGAACACTGACAACTATTACTTGACACCATATTTTCAAGCTTGAGGTGCTCTGACTGCTATCTAGAGACTGCATCAAGCAATTGCTTGGCTTTCTTTGCTTTTATGATTGCCTTGAGGATCCTATACTGGATATTAGAAAATTCATCCATTCTATTAGAAAATTTTCTAAGAAAATTCATCCATTTTTAAAACAATTTTCAAGGTGCTTGCATGAATATTTACAGACCCGACAAAGAAATAAGCATTGATAATTTATTATTTCTTTACAAAGGACACCTAGACTTCAAGTAGTACATTCTAACAAAGTGCACAAGGTATCTAAAATAGGCTACTTGTTGAACTTTTTATTTCACACTACTCTGGAAGATAATTATAGATTTGATATAGATTCACAATGCAAACACCTGCCACATTCAATGAAAAAACGATTGTTGAACTTTGCCAAGATCTGTTGGTCCAAGGCCACTGCATTTTTGTTGGAAAATGGTTTGGTTCTTTATTGATTGGCTGAGTAGTGAATACCTTCTAGATTGAGATACTCATCTAATTATATAAGTTGACCAAGGTGGGCCAAATGAGCTCAGATAGTTAAATATGCTACCTAATGATATCATCTTCATGTGCAAGGGTGCTATGCTAGCTTTGGTCTTAAAGAAAATGGTTTAAAAAGTGAGATAAGTGATACAAATGAGTCAGCAGCAAAATTTCTAGCCTGACTAATTACCAATAACTTGAGATGGAATAATGGCTTTTAGTGCAGAGGTGCTATTCAGCTCTGACTTTTAACTGCTGCATAGGCAGTGTTAAAGTTTCTAGAAGCTAGCATTTGCAAATCCATGCAAAGCACTAGGATGAGTAGAAGGTGACCAATTGCTATAGCTCAAGCCATTGGGCAAGTCAGCCTATATTTTCCAATGCAGCTTGTGGCCTAAAAAAGTTAGGCAAGACCAACAGAGTAGTGTCCTATATACTAAATAGCTAAAAGAATCAAACAAATGATCTACTGCTACCTTGCATATCCAAATGCACTAGAACTGTGTCTAGAGACCTGTTTTTAGCAATGGCATTCTTGAATTTTTTTGTGTTGACAAGCCTATCTAATGCATGCATGCGAAAGGCAAAATATTTCATGTTATAAGCCTATTTACTTTTATACTATACAAGACCAACTCCTCTGTTGGAGGAGAAATGGGATAAAACTCCCATTGCCAGAACTCTATTCCCTGAAATCCATTAGCTGAATCCCATGACTTGAATTCCATCTTCTAAATCCTCCACAAATCCTCTTTAGAACCTCTCAAATACCATTTCTCTACTGCCATCATTCAGACTGAGACTCTCTCATGTCTCCTCTCTCTTCTTTGGTCTCTTATCTCTAATCTCTCCTCTCCTCTCTGCTCTTATCTCTTATCTATCATCTATCAACTATCATCTATCATCTCTCCTTTCTTTGCTCTCATATCTACTCTCTTCTTTTTCCTCACTTCTTTCATCTCTTCTCTCTTGTCTGGTCTCTAATCCATCCTGTCTCTTTTCTCCTCTTTCTCTCTCTCTCTCTCTCTCTCTCTCTCCTATTTAATCCCCTCTCTCCTCTTTCCCCTTTTCTCTCCTCTTCTCTCCTCTGCCCTCTTATCTTGCTTCTCTTCTCTCTCCTCATCTCTACTCTCTTATCTCTTCTCTTTCGTCTTTCAGCTCTACTCCCTCCTGTCTTCTTCCTTCTCTCTTATCCATCTCCTCTCCCCTATCCCATCTCTTCCATTTTCTCCTTCTTCTTTTCTCTTCTCTTCTCATCTTTACCCCCTTCTCTTGTACTCATATCTCTCCTCTCCTCATCTCTCTCCTCTTGCTCCTCTCTTTTTTCTCTTCTTGCTGTGTCTCTCCTATCTCCTTTTGCTTTTTTTCTTTCATCTCTCATCTCTTATCTATTCCATCCTCCATCTTGTACTCTCTTTTCTTTTCTCTCTCTACTCTCGTGTCACATATCTATATTCTCTCTACCATTTTCTTTTTTCTCTTATCTTTCTTCTTTCCCTTCTACATTTTGTCTCATCCTCCTTTCTCTTTTCTCTCTCCTCTATACTCTCTTATCCCTCCTCTCTCTTCTCATCTTTCCTCTTTCCTCTCTTTCTTTGCTCTACATTCTCTTCTCTTCTTTCTCCCTCTTTGTTCCTGCCTCACTCCCCTCTATTGTTTTTAATCTAGACCTTTCTCAGATCTACTATCTTTTCTTGGTTTTCTATTATCTCCCCTCTCTTCTCTTTTCTCTACTCTCTTATCTGAGTGACAGAGGCGCCAATAATAAAAAAATTGAAATTTGTCACCCGCCCTAACTTACTAAAATTACTCAAATAATAGCTGGCTAGAATGTGCATATGCAACACCCCCTAACTTAATGTCTAACTGACCTATAGCAAAAGTAGCTACAATCTTTGCAGAAAGTTAGAAGCATGAAAATTGTTTTTGGATGTTGTGCTTTTCAATTTTAAATTTAAAGCAAACAACTTATATCCCAGAATTTAGCATTGCAGGATTTTTCTAGCAATATAAGTCTTTTCTTTCAAAGTTTAAAACTGGAGTAATAGTTAGCATTTGAACTTCCCAATTAAAAGCATTGAGCATTGCATATATATTCACCTGCCTGCTGGTAAGACTTAAAATTTTATGCATTGAATTTCATTGCCAAGCAAATACACAGGGCTACCTTTTGAAAGGCATGAATAACAAAACCAATTGAATTTCAACATAGTCCTATCTATCTGTTTATACTGTACAACTCCTATATACACTCAGTCCAAGCCCAACCCCCCCATATTTTGGGTAAATCATTAAATGTAATTGCACTCCTAAAATGTGGGAGTTCTATAGGCATTGAATACACAACATGTCTCAGCTACCCTTCCAATATGCAGCAACCTGCAGATAAGGTTGGGGTGGCTTTTTTACAAACAGATTGCCAACCCTTTACTAGAGAAGCAACGTGGCCAAAGAAGGTTAAGAAAAGTGTTTTCTGCTTTTTTCAGACTTAATTTTGAAAATTTCAACATTAAAATAGCCTATTTGTTATGTAGGAAAATTCTATATTAATATATATGTCCCACATTTGAGTTGTCAGCCATCAGGAGAAGATATGCATTAAATCTAGCCAGTCAATCAATCTACTTAGCTTTAGATATAAGATATAAATTGTAGCAGATCTGGCTCTATCTTAAACTCAAGTCTCAAATCTTAGAAGTAAATTGGCTTACAACATTAAATATAAGAAATTGAAAAAAAATTGTTAGCTTTTCTTTTATGACTAGGCCTATAGTTAAAATTAAATCTAGAATAATAATATCTTGAATTACTTACAGGCCTAAGTCATTTGCTAAGAATATAGTATTTAATTCTGATGATATGTTAATTAAACTTATTATTGAGTCACATTGTTGTTTATATGCATGAATTATAACCTTTTCTTTGTTTGCTAGGTTCAAGCTTTCTTGTATTGCATAGCACTTTGTATACAATTGATAGAAAATTTTACTATAGATCTTATTTTATTTTAAATCAAATATATAAACATTGAGTAAAGAATGATAATTTGACAAAGTGCCTGTTTGGCCAATTAAAGCTATTTCTTAATTATAATATTTTTTAGCATTTTTAAATGAACACAAAAAAACTAATCATTTATTAAGGCTTATCTATTAGAGTATCAAATTAAATATCATCTATTAAAATATCATCTTTAGAAAGCACTTGTTATTTGCATGGTATTGCTAGTGGGAGCACGAGAAATGCCCACAAACAAATTGCCTGTCGAGATTTGCCCGCAGGAGATTTGCCCGTGGAGATTTGCCCGCCAAGCTTTTCCCGCGGAGATTTGCCCGCAGTGCATTTTGCCCATGAGTGAATTGCCTGTGGAGATTTGCCTGCCGAGAATTGCCCGCCGAGATTTGCCCACAGTGCAATTTGCCCGCGAGCAAGTTGCCTGCCAAGTTTTTTCCCACCGAGGTTTGCCCACAATGCTTTTTTCCTGCAGCGCATTTGGCAGCTAGATTCTGACTGCATGCCCCCCAAAAATATGCATTTGATATGCAGTTACTATCAAAATGTTTTGATTGTGTAAATCTCTTTATTGAGATTAACACGTACTAAGCATTGGGAAGGCAATGCAAACAAAATCTGCTGCGTCGCTAAATGCGCTGCAGGAAAAAAAGCATTGCGGGCAAACCTTGGCAGGAAAAAACTCGGCGGGCAACTAGCTTGTGGGCAAATTGCACTGAGGCAAATCTCAGCAGGCAATTCTCGGCCGGCAAATCTCCATGGGCAATTTGCTCACGGGCAAAATGCACTGCAGTCTGCAGACTGCAGGCAAATCTCCGCGGGAAAAGCTCAGCGGGCAAATCTCCACGGGCAAATCTCCTGCAGGCAAATCTCAGTGGGCAATTTGTCTGCGGGCATTTCTCATGGACCCATAGCTAGTATTATTTGCCTAGTATTATGTAAAATGTAATATCATTATTTATATACTATCTAAAATAAATACTAGCCTAGGCCTAGTCTAACTAAACTAGTGTTATACACTATAGTATATATAGATATAATCAATTTATACATGTAGGGCCTAGGGCTTTAAAGCCAAACGCCCAGCTAGACCTAGGCCCTATGGCCTGAGTAAATAATAAAGTTATATTAGAAATATTGGCAATCCTCTATTTTTCGAATTTAACAAATTTTAAACGAAATTCTAACAAAGTTAAACAGTTAGGCGAGTTTGTGAGTTTGTTATGTCATGTTTGGTTGCACTAGACATCGTAGTAGTACGCCTCCCAGAAAAGTATATTGCCGAAGGTGTTGCACGGGTGGCAACGGCGGCGCCATAGAAATTTATTAATGTGAAATTGTTTTAAAATTGAGCTAACATTTAAATTTTAGATATACGCGAAAAATAAGTATATGATTTTTACGAGTATTAAATTAAATATTAACAAACAGAACTGGGACTTAGGTTTGTATAACAAAATTCTGAATTCGTATTATTGTTTATAATGCAAGCGAATTTGTCGGATTGGAAATAGTTTAAGACAAGGAAGTAAAGCGCCGGTCCATTGTCAATTACTTAGTAATTGAGTAGAAGACTCAAGTGCCAGTTAAACGGTGACGAGTAAGCTGTGGGGTGGCGAGTATAATCATTTTGATCATTTGTAATCAAGAGTCGATAATAATAACATAACTGAAAAGGGAGAATGAAATTGACGAATTGCAAGAACGCACAGTTGCTTTGAATATGGGCTAAAGAATATGAGATTCATGTAGGTGCAAAAGGAAAGCAAAAAGGAGGAAAAAGCAGACAAAAGACGAAGGGAGTGAAAAGAAGGCAATGAGATTAAAAAAACGAAGAAACAGGGGACGACAGAGAGATTGGAATCTAAATAATTAATTTAACTTTGAGAAACCAAAATATCGATTCTCAGAAGTGTCGAATTTTATTATCTTGTTAGGCATACTAGGAAGAAGCAGCATTTAAGAGCTTCCAGTTAAGGATCCTGGCTAAAGTCAACTTATATCTCAGATTGATGATTGAAGATTATAAAAAATTATACCTGCTAAAGTCTTGCCGATTTTGTTTTTATTCATGCCTGAATGACCGATCGATTCTG
>NIVC01002417.1:0-37500 GCA_002269645.1 Macrostomum lignano
GATCTGATCAAGTACGCGGCCTCGACCGAGGGCCTCAGTGTCACACTGAAGGGCAGCGCTTATAGAATTTAGTCAGTGCTGCCGTTGAACAGTCGATTCGGCAGTGCTCTTGTTTGAGAGTAGGTTCTGGTTTAGGCCAGGGGTTAGGAGTCTTCTCCGTGTCGTTTCGTTCCTCTTCCTCTTCTTCTCAGCTGAGATCTGCTTGCCAGTTGCGTAATCTAATTATTATTGTTAACCGTTATCGTCGTTTTGTCAACTCAGTTATCTGCGCCGCTTTGAACTTGAATCTTGTAACTATTGAATGTGTCAAATTAAACCGTCAAGTCAATTGCTTATTAGCTATTCTTATAGGATTATCACTCCCTAAATCTTTCGGTTCGTGTTCCCTCGTGTTCTTTCTTTTCTTGTACTGTACCTGCGGCTATTGGAGAAAGACTGGTAGGACTCGCCGACCGGCGATAGGCAATTAGGGCCAATAGCTTTAAAATCTCCGAACGCTTCAAGTAGGTTTGTCTAGGGCCTAAATAATTGCTCACCGTGCATGCTGTTTATCTAATTGCCTTTATTTATCACACATGAGTAACATACTAGGATGATGCGTGACGGTATATCGGATGCGTGTTGAATAACAGTTTGTCCAGCTTCTTTTGCACGAAAATAAGAACGCTGGTATTCGAGCATTAAACAAAGTCATACCTTCGTATAGCTTATTGGCTGATCTATTGTACCATGCAACAATTTTCATTGCAACAAAGTATGTAGTTGAATGACTTCAGCGTAGTAGTAACTATGAGACAAGTACCTTATGTGGTTTTTAATCTATACTTCCTTGAACGATTAATTGTAGTTTATACTTATATTTGAACAGTTTTATTTCCTTTACTCGTATTAGTTGTCAGTCCTTGTGTTGAAATAAACTCTTTCGGATAATAAAGCAAAGGAATGTTTCATGGCACGTATTTCGTTGATTGGAACAATTTTTTTTGTGACATTTATTGCCTATAGTGATAAGTGACAGGTGTACAGGTTTCACAGGCCAAAAACAATTACGATTATACTCAAATGGAGAGTATTTAGCTTGCCAGAAAAGAGTATATAGTAGACACTACAAGTTTTAGAACTCACGTTGTCCAAACGGTTACTAACGGCGTTTAGTCCCAGCTTTTAGCGCATACAGAAAAAAGAGAATTATAAAATGGCGGTAAACTATAAAATGCAAATCCGTACATGTATATATGTAGACCTTTTCAACACAGTTAAAAGTTTTTGTTATCAATACATTACACAGCACGATCATCAGTTATGAATTTATACTTTCAACGGCATAAGACCATTACAAACACGAATAAACTCAAGAAAATAAGTAAACCGCCACATTATGTTAATAACACGGAGATCACCAACACGTTAGCCGTAAAAAAGCGCAGCAGTTTCGCTTCACGTCATTGAATGCCGCTGACAAAGATACTTTTCGTACAGTCAAATCACTGACACAGTAGCTAGTGCGGCCACAGAATACGTATGCAATATAGTGACCACTATTCACGCGACTACCAATGTGAACGATGAATGCACGAAGCTTGTAGCTTCTGCCACTCAAAGTAAGCTTCATCTCGATGGACAACTTTAGTGTTCTTCTCGAATAGTACAGTTTGTCCCTTTCTGCGCTTGACAGAGACTCGGCTAATTCCCATGCATATGTGCTCCGACGTTGTTGCAAGTGTTTGTGCATAGCTGCACCCCCGACGTCGCAAGTCGGACAACGGATGTCGGTGTGGTCTTGAGTAGAAAACAGTGACTGTCTAATGAGTGCCGGGAAATCAAGCGAGTCGTCGTGATCAGGATTGATAAACGTAGAATAGTTGCCGTGTCTCTAGGTAGCAGTCGTGTCACTTTGAAACAGGCGGAACAACTCAAAGTTGTAGAAATCTACGAAATAAAAAAGATGGATAGGAACAGTACTCATGGTGCAACTGTGAAGACCAACACACAGTGGAAGCGCGATTGAAAGGTATTCTTTGCCTTCCCATAAGTCAGCAAAGTATATACTGTCTTCGAAGGTAACTTACAAATAAATTTAGATTCAGGATGCAGGCTTAAATCACTTTACTAAAACGCATTTAAATAGTCATAAACTTAATAAACCGTTCACCCTTACCTCGCAGCTAAATCGCGGTTTGAGCTCAGAAAGAAACAGCATTCCGGTCAGAAACTCTAAGGCACAGTTTTGTGCCATAGGATCCATATGAAATGCTTTACTGCACCACTGAAACGCGGCTGAATGCAGCAACAGAACGTGTTTGCCTGTCATTAGGCAGTTAAGGAACAGCGCAAGTGGTGAATCTGCATCACACGATAGTGCGCTCGTTAATGTTGCAACCAAGCATTGACTGGCGGCATTGAAAGCACAATACGTGCCCGTCGGATTCGGTGGCCCCTCTGGCGACCGTGGCGATAGTGCAGGAAATGACACTGCAGTGTCGGCGCGTCCTAATAAAATTGGCGGTTAGGAACGAATTTACCATCAAAATGTCCCAGTGAACAGCCCAGTCACATCCATTTAACAACAAAAAATGCGCCTCGACGTAAGCAAAAGAAACGAAACTTAAAAGTACAAATACTTATGGAAAGCAACATGTTGAATGCTAATTCATGGAAATTAGTAAAACTTAAAAGGGCATAATCGGTGACACGAAAAGCAAAAAATGATGGAATCATAAACTTTAGATCTCTAATCAGAGAACAATCACGTAACAGAAACGTGCATCATACGGAACATGTTGGATTGTGCAATATAAATACCTGTGCCAGTCGAGACGGAGGAGGCCTACAAAGAGAGTTGATTGATAAGGTTGCACCTTACCCACAAGTTGCTGAGACATGGCACATACATTACTACGACAGATCTAGTGGGAGACGCAAATTGTGGCGGAGTGAGTGTACGGCGTATACACAATACGTAAACCAATACAAGGGTTGACTGAAGGTATTTCTAAACTGAAAAAATGCAATTTCATCACTCACAATTTGCTCATCTGGTAGGCTCTGACAGGTGGTATTCTGTGCTGTTGGTGCAGGTGAAATGCCCGAGCGAGACCCACTTGCAGCAGGCGCAGCTAGAGTACAGGTCGTGCGTGCAATAGCAGGCCGAACCTGGACAATGACGGGCTGGCTGCCCGAGCGAGACCCACTTGCAGCAGGCGCAGCTAGAGTACAGGTCGTGGGTGCAACGGCTGGCGGAATTGATAATGCCGATTGAATGAAGCTGGTTCTTTGTCTTTTTGAGGCTCTTGACCTTTTCCAGGGATCTCCAGGTGGGTTTAACGGAGCATCAAAGCCACATTTGCGTCCTCTAGCACGCTTCGGGGGCGAATTGGATGTTGCTCGTGCTGCAACCGCTTCAGTTGCAGTTTTACGGTTGTTAGTTGCGCACGGACAAATCTTGGTAACCTGAGCCGAGAACTTGGAGAAGGCAGTGCTTCGCTTTTGCCCCAGCTGAACCATGATTCAACAGCGGCGTTGGTCACGTGTGCGCTACGATTTCCTCCAAACACTGCCACACTCCAAAGAGGAAACAGTGACATCCACTTTCGCAATACAACCTGAACAGCCTGAGGGTAGAAAAGATTGTTCAGCACGCCATTGCCATCGCTTGCTGTCACTTCGCTTGTCAAATCGTTGAAGTACTTCGCAAAAGGTGATGAGGCTCGTAGTCCAGTCTCCAATTCAGCCAATGCGACGTCTTCTTGCACTGCATTTGAGACATTAGCAGAATCTTCAGCCACTTGGTTTTCATCAGGAATCTCCAACGAACTGAAGTCGAACCTACCATGTAGAATTTGTAAAGCCTTCAAAGTGGCAGGACCTACTCGCCTGGAGGTAAACACCTCGACCATTGCCTTCCAAACAGCTTGGGCGCAACGCAAAGTTTTCGACGTCACTAATAGTGCAAAAGAGAGCATGAACTCGCGATAAGTAACCTTATCGATTTTATCTGGTGACTTCAAAGTCCTGGCAACAGCGCGCAGCAAATGCGAGCTACAGATAAACACAACAGGAGATTCAGGTGGCTTCAGATCAGCACTCCGAAGTCGATTGTACTGTACACGCAGGTAGTCTGTAACACAGGTCGTACATGCGGCTCGGAGAATACCATGAATGAAAACCCAGCTAAAGTCAGACACGTAGATTTGCGGACCTTTCTTGGGTAGTTCCCACAGTCCTATGTTGCAGTGACGAGCGAAATCTGCTAAAAAATGCATTAGCCAACTGGACACATTTTCCGAGCGCGTGACCTCCATGATGCTTTCTGATACAGCTGTTCTCTTTATATCCGGGGTTGCAACAACAGCACTGCACAGAAGTACAGTGCTCGGCACGTTCTGGGTCTGTCGCACAATTCCGCCGGTGGAGTCTAAGTGGAGAGGAGCAAGCTGATTGCCTTTCAGCACGTCGCGAAGCAAATCCAACTGCATGGAGGTATGGAGAATCACACCAACTGGTGCAACGTCAATCTTTTGGATATAGCCGCTAATGACTCCATCCTCGTTTATAGTCAACTTCCAGTCTTTCATTTGGAGTCTTAAATCTTTTATGTCGTCTGGAGACTTGTCGTCGGCAGCTTTTGTCCGACTAACAGTTGTACGGACAGCAGATAGAGAGCATGCTTCGCTACCAAACAGCTCGATTGCTTTCACATAGATCTGCGTTGGCTTGGCAGCAGCGTTGTTGGCCTGAGATAAAACAAAGTTACGGCACTCTTGTGAACCTCGTTGCCACAGATAGCGATAAGAGGAACAACTTGATGGAACATCATTCCTCGAGTGCTCTGAGATTCTTCGTAGCGTCAGTGTAGAGGACTGCCCATCAGTCGGCGCCTTGTTTAAGGTGACGACGAATGCCATACTGCAACCAGAGCCTTCGGCACAGACTAGGCGCATCCAAAGAAAACTGCAGTCCTTCCGATGGCGCTTAAATGCACGCAGTCTAACCTTATTAACTGAGAACTGACAATACTCACCATGCTGTCTTAAAAGTAGATAAATGACTTCATCAAACCAAGAAGGCTTAAGTTTACAAGTTCTTGTATCAAAGTGATTCACGAAGAGATTAGTTGATATGCATGATTCCACAAAAACAACTCCAGCAGAAAAAACTTGTGCACCAGCAGCACCTGACTGGTCACCGCTAATGGCTTCAGAAGTGTCGTACACACTTTTCTTCGCTGCCATGCAAAGAAGCCTGAAACATGAAACAATGGTATGAATTTGCCATGTTTTCGTTTAGTGTGGCATAATATAAGTTGGCATGTTGGTATGTAGTTGGTATGTTGGTATGGAGTTGGTATGCAGTTGGCATGCAGTTGGTATGGAGTTGGTATGCAGTTGGCATGCAGTTGGTATGGAGTTGGTATGCAGTTGGCATGCAGTTGGTATGGAGTTGGTATGCAGTTGGCATGTTGGTATGGAGTTGGTATGCAGTTGGCATATTGGTATGGAGTTGGTATGTTGGTATGGAGTTGGTATGCAGTTGGCATACAGTTGGTATGGAGTTGGTATACAGTTGGCATACAGTTGGTATGCAGTTGGCATGTTGGTATGGAGTTGGTATGCAGTTGGCATGCAGTTGGTATATAGTTGGTATAGAGTTGGTATGCAGTTGGTATGCAGTTGGTATGGAGTTGGTATGGTGTTGGTATGCAGTTGGCATGTTGGTATGTAGTTGGTATGCAGTTGGCATACAGTTGGTATGGAGTTGGTATGCAGTTAGCATGTTGGTATGGAGTTGGTATGCAGTTGGCATGTTGGTATGGAGTTGGTATGCAGTTGGCATACAGTTGGTATGGTGTTGGTATACAGTTGGCATGTTGGAATATAGTTGGTATGGTCGTATGGAGTTGGTATGCAGTTGGTATGCAGTTGGCATGTTGGAATATAGTTGGTATGGAGTTGGTATGCAGTTGGTATGCAGTTGGCATGTTGGTATATAGTTGGTATAGAGTTGGTATGCAGTTGGCATGCAGTTGGTATGTAGTTGGTATGCAGTTGGCATGCAGTTGGTATGTAGTTGGTATGCAGTTGGTATGCAGTTGGTATGCAGTTGGCATGTTGGTATATAGTTGGTATAGAGTTGGTATGCAGTTGGTATGCAGTTGGCATGCAGTTGGTATGTAGTTGGTATGCAGTTGGCATGTTGGTATGGAGTTGGTATGCAGTTGGTATGGAGTTGGTATGCAGTTGGCATATTGGTATGGAGTTGATATGGTGTTTGTATACAGTTGGTATACAGTTGGTATACAGTTGGCATGTCAGTATGGAGTTGGTATGCCATTGGTGTGCAGTTGGCCATAATCTCACCTCTGGACACACATGTTAGAAGCTGTATTTAAATCTCAGTGTGCAACTTTTTTATATATAAGGTTGATATATATAAAACCTATATAAACATATTTCTCTGACACTAGTTACTAGATTTCTTAAAAACTATAAACCTTCTATAGGTATCAGTTTCTAGAACAAAATTTTGATTAATGAATGAATGAAATGGCAAGTTTTTAAAAGCAATTGTAACAAATAATTTAGGGATTTACTTTGGAAAGTCAGATTGGAGTTAAGACTAATTTTATTTGAGCTTCAACTTACAACAATTTTTAAGCTTACTGGCAAATTTACAATTAGAATTTTAAGAGAAAATAAACCTTGCCTAAAAGTATAAATCTATACATATTTTTTGTCAAACAAAAGCAAAAATATTTCAAATTATAAGCCTCTTTTCTTGGAGCATGCCAAAAATTCACTTTTTTTCAAATTTTGCCTTAAGTGATTCTTTTGTTTTATATTTAATGCCCACAATGGCTTTATTATATTCTATCCATATCTTTATCCTTCATTTCTATATAAGACTTGATAGGTTTATGTTTCCTGGTTTCTACATTGAAATATTTGTAGTGAACATTATTTTTTTCAAGTAAAGTAAATACTTTTTGATTTATCTAAGCAAATATATTGGGAATATAATATAGCCTTAAATAAAAGAGTATACAATTATACACTATGTAGATTTTTTTATTTTTTAAGGCTGGCATGCTAAATCTAACTTCACGTGGGCACTTTGAAATAGTAAAATGGAGAAAACAGTTATACCATAGGGTAATCCTCAACCTTGATCATTTTTATACAAAATCTGAAAATGTTGGCAAATATACATATGGCATCTTGATTATTATATTTCCATCTGCATATACATGTTTAGATGTATACATGCATCCAAATTTTGACGAAAAACCCTGATCCATACAACACAAATACTTCAGCATTGGAAAAGCAACAGTTTCTCTTTTTAAAAACCTTGCAACCCTAAGTGACAGTGTCACAAATGTCCGAGACAAAACAATATGTTGCACGATTTAAAACGGATAGTTTTATTTTCCAATGATTCACTAAAAGCTTGAACTTTTAACTTCAACTAAAATGTACAAATACTTGAGGTTCGTCTCCTTGTACGCTTTTAATACCTCAGTGAACTATTTAGCACACTGCAGCTAATCGTTGTACACGATGCATGTGCACGCTACGCGATAAAAGCCATAATTTGAAAGTCTGGAACGAGTGCACAAAAACAAAATTTCAAAATTAAAACTATGCATGGACTGCTTTATTTCATTAAATATGAATTAGGAAGTGTCCTAGACAAATTTAATGCTTGTTCCTAACCGTACGACAGAAACTAAAGTGTCTGTAGAAGTGTCTGAATAAGTGTCGGCGAATGTTTCATACGTTATTTTGGTTATAAAGTTATTATGTATGTAGAATTCGCTTAAACGAAATATGGTAAACCAGTGTTAACGCATATAATAATTGCTAGAGTTTATTTTGTACTATTTCAGACATGTTTCTTGGTTATTTTTCGTTTTTTACTTGTATTTTGTGTTTTATTTTTTGGTACTAGTTCTGGTACTGGTTCTGGTACTGAAAGTATAGACGTGTCGTTTGGCCTTTTCATATTGCTTGTTCTGGTTCTAGAACCAGATCCAATTTGTAAAGTATAACTTTTTCTCTCCTTAACTAGAAGGAAGGATATACGTGCTTTAAAGTTGTATTTATTGAAAATTTGCAATAGCCATGAAGAAAACTAAAAATGTGCAACGTGAGGCTGTTAAGGCAGTCAAAAAACATTCATCAAAGTTAAATCGTTAGGCCTATACTGCTTTTTTTCTCAGAAGATCCGAACCGATTATGGTTCTGGAATCGGTGATATGAAAGGCCTAGTTCTGTTGTTAGTCCATATAGTTCGTCCGTAAAAACCGAAAAAAATCCATAAAAATACCATATTTAATACAAATTTGTTATTTTCTGATTGATACCTATAGACTTATTTTTATCACTTATGGAATAAATTGAATAGCGAATTCCTATACATCAACTTCATACAATACTTGTTTTTTAAATTCCTTACTTACTTTTTGCTTCGTTAGTCGTTAAAGCTCGTTCAAAGTTTCGTAGATAACATTTAGGCACTCTTTCAAATACTATATTTGTAATGAAATTATAGCTCGATTTTGAATGTTGTACTTTATTTAGAATTTCTTAATTATATATTTATTTTATTTATATTATTTTTCATTGCAGTACTAATATTGTAGTAGTATATTCGTACGTTATCAACTTATTGTGTTATTAATTAGTTTATAAGAAATATATTCAAATTGGAAAGAGCGTCGCGCTAAGACGGTTCGTCGACGGTCAACTCGGAGCCTCTTCACGGCAATCGGTTCTAGAACCAGAATAAATTCGAGTTCTAGAACCAGAACCAGTGTGAAATGAGGAGCTTCGAACCCATTTTATGTTTGACAGTCTTTACAATTTAATCTTTTCGTTTTTTGACTTTGTGTCCTCTTGGTAGGGACTTCAGTGAGTTATAAGAAGTGCGTGCCAATGGCAAAAAAGTAAGAAAAAAGTCCAATTTTTCAAGGGCGATTTTAAAGAAACTATAGAAGCCAGGATGAAAGTAAAATATGCATTTAAAAGGTAAAAAGGAGCTCTTTCAAATGACACCAACTGCAAGTCTAGCTTTGTTATACTTTTTGCACTGTCTATTTTTAAAGTTGACCATTTTTTAGGAGGAATATAAAATTGAAGCCAAAATGAATAAAAAAACAGTGGTTCAGAAAATGCTTTTTCTTAGCTGCAATGTGTTTCTTATAATGGAAACAAAGGTTTTATAGTGTAAAGGGATAATTTAAAAACATTTTTCTGGTGTTAAAAAAAATTTTTTTTTCTTTTAATGCCCATATGGCTCTATGCAAAATTTCAAATCCAAAATTTTCCATGAAATCCTTTTCCTGCATTGTTTCTCTTTATATTTTTCATTACCTATTGACAATACAAGCACAGTAAAAAAAACCGCTTGCCAATAGCTATAGGCGCAAAAATTTTATGGAGGTTTCTTTTTTTGATACGTTTACATGTAAAATACCCATTGAAACGTGTATTTCGTGTTTTTTGTGAGACTCTGCCTTCCGGCAAACTAGTTCTCTGTGTCATTTAACTAATTCTGCTATGCTGAACACGATAGGCAAAACCGTTTTTTAATAAACCCATGCGCAAAGCCTGTACAGCACATTACATTGCAGTTGGGGTGTCTGTCATGCATTAAAAATTTAGGGCAAGAAGTAGAATAGTATTATAGTAGGTAAAAACCTGAACAAAATGACACTAGCCTTGTATAAATTAAGCAAGCAGAACAGATGCTATTGTATTTTTAAAATTGCAATCATTGCGTATCTGGTTAAAATAGTCAAAATTTCATACACCCATCCTGTTTCAATTAGCTTAGCAACTTGGGCATATAAAATAATATTAAAATATATAATTCATACAATTAACACTAAAAAACTGAACAAAATGACACCAAGCACAGTCATTTTGGTTGGCTAGAAAATTAATTACAAGTGTTCAAAGACAAAAAGCCAACTTTTTGGCCAAAAATGATCACAAACCGTAATGTAAAAATTCCATTGGCTAAAGGCACAAATCGGGGTTACTAAAATAGCTGTAGTTTCCTTATTACTCAACCAAATCACTAAAGTTTGGCCATTTTGGAAATGGGAAAGTAAGATCTATCTAGTGAAATAGCAGCCTATAACAATTTCTGAAATTTAATTTTCTCACTGAAGTGCCTACTCTTGGATTTGACAAAAAAAGGAATAGGCCTAATTATATAACAATAATAAAAAATTGACGATTTCCAATATATTTTACTGTTAAAGTGTAAACATGACAACAGTTCGAGAAAATTTCTCGAACCATATTCTAGAACCAGAACCAAGAAAATAATTGGCGACCACACCTAGTTTCTATATCCTACTATTAGTACACAGTACACATATGAGCCCAGCATTTTGAAAATTCAAACAAGACCCAAACCAAACCTTTCTTTACATATTATTGCAAAAATAAACTAGTACGTACTTATGCATAAGGTTCTCCTTCTACTCTTGATCTTTTATTAAATACATTGAAGTATACTGGCCAAACAAGCTTCTTGCCTAGGCCAAACTTACTACTAATACTACTACTAGACTAGGCCTACTAGGGCCTACTACTACTACAATCAGTTCAAATTTTCTAAGAAAAAACAGCATAACTAGGCCTATTTATTTGACTTTGTTGAATTTTGACTGCTTAACAGCCTCAAGGCTCAATTAAACATAATTTTTTTACTTTCTTGAAGAAAGTTAAGTTTCTTCTTGGCTAGGCCCCTATTGCCATTTAATAGGCCTAATTACAAATTTATAGCACTTATAATTAGTTTATAAATCACTTATAAATCTCTTTAGGCCTAGGCCTAGTCTAGTCTAGTTTATGTCTATGAGACAAAAAGTTATATTTTACAAATTGGATCTAGTTCTAGAACTAAAACAAGCAAATTCTAGGAAATTCTAAGAAAGTCTAAAAGAAATTCTAATTCTAGGCATTATTTTAGACATTATTAGGGTCTAGACATTATTCTAGACATATTTTAAAGAAAATTTATTTTTAATTTTTTTATTTCAGTTTAAATGTACATAATAATAATGTTATAAATTGAGGTCAGGGGGGGGGTTAAAAGAAACTTCTGGGGCCGTGGGGTTTTAATTCGTTCGTCCCAGCCATTCAAATTGGTGCACTTTGACATTTCAAACAAACTTAAATGAAAACCTTGGCCTGCAGAAGACGGGGAGCTCTGCTGCTAAGTTCCTCAGGCTCAGGGGGAGGGTAGCTGTGGTCGCGGCTGAGTGGTCTAGTTTTGCCAACATTCAAATTCAAAAGGCCAAATGCAGAGATTTGTAGCCAATAAGGGAACTTCAAAATAAGCTAGATTTGTTGAGAGTCTTACTAATAGTAGTAGGTTTCTGCCACCATCGCGATTGTGTGCAGAAAAAGCTCTAAAGCTTGAAACTAGCTTGAGTTTGCTCTAGCGCTTCTCAGTAGACCTCTAAGGGTCAAATAAATGCTTCCAAGGTCACAAAGGCTAAGACATTTTTCACACACAAATATTAACTTGGCCGGAGTAACTAAGTGGCCAGTTGAGCTGGATCTTATTATTGACGGTTATTAAAACAATAGTTTCATGTACAGTAGCAATTGACTAACTTTAATCTTAATCGTTAAACTGATGGGCAAGGTGAGGAGCTGGTTGGGTCGGGATGCTGGGCTTATAGGTAGGGTCCCCTCAAATAGGCATATCTGGAGCTTGGAGTTTGGGACGGGTGAATTCAGATGAGAAGGGGGTTCCAGTCAAGAGTCTGGCTAGAAAGGAAAGGCGCAGACTCTTAAATGTGCTCTCATGAGCCACTGGGAGAAAAAGGGTGGTTACCCTAGGGCTTGGGTGGGACAGGAGAGATACTAGGTGGGGAGAGAGGAGGGTACAATGGGTAGTGACAACTAAACATAGGGTGGACCCTAGGGAAAACAATAAAACAAAACATTACGGGAGGTGGGAAGGAAAAATACATTAGGCAAAAAGCGGATTTCTCACAGGGAATGACGTCATAAAAATGCGCAATTCACTGAGTGAGCAAATCCACTCGGTGAAAACAAACTTTCATTCAGTGGGAGCAGCAGTGGGAGGCCGCGGCTTCTATATCCCCCAGCAGGCACTACAAAAGTCCCATGTCAGGGCCATCACTGTGAACTGGGCGGGCCGCGGCGTCGCTTGGTGGCCAGCTGCGAGGTCAGGGTGGTGGCTGGCATGGCAGCTTGTCTGGTGCTCAGCTTACCATGCAAGTTGCTGGAGCTCGCCTGGGCGACCCTGTCGCAATAGCCCAGCCTCCCAGTATGCCCAGAAAAACAAGGTGGCTAAAGCCGGTTGTAGACCACCAAGTCGCCAGAGCCACTGCAGGGCCTCCGCACAGGCCTCCTGGATGACAGGATGAGGTGGGCGGCGGTTGGCTGGGGTAGGGCACCAATCATCAACTGCCAGTTGGCGTCAATGTGGCAGCGGTGCCAGTACAGGGCATTGTCCAGGGTGGCAGCAAGGGCCTGCCGCTATACTGGCCTTCCAGTTCCGAGTTTGGCCAGGCAGCGTATGCCCAAGCAGCAACCATCCACCATTCCTCTTCCAAAAGTTGGCTAGCCGGCCCTGGCAACGAGGATGCTTGTAAAATTTTTGTGCACTTGCGCACTGAAAAGGAGCCTACTTGTACGCTCTTAAAGAAATGTGTGCGCACTCTATCATATGGGCTTGCGCAAGAAGCTGTTTGCCACAGAATCACAGACAGGATTTGACTTTTAAATGCATTCAACATGGTTATGTGCCATGTGGCATATGCGCGCTCAAGTTTTCCTACTTTTCATAGTCCAGAAGGTTGTTTTTATGCCAGAAAATTTCAAAATAAAAGTAAAACAAAGAATAACAGTTTTTAGCAAAAACAGTTACTTTAAAGTTTAGTAAAACTCTTATAATTTTTAAAGAATATTTTTTCTAAAAAATACTATGTTCAAGCTAATTTACACTTAAAGTATAATTTTTTAATTTACGTTGGTATAGAATTCAAAAACTTGAAAAAATGAAATTTCATTTTTTGCGCATGGGCCATGCTCCACATTATGACTTATTTTTATAGCTGGCATGCACGCTTGCACGCTGCTCCAAAAAAGTGTGCACACGTTTTCCTATCCCCGAGCAAGAATTCTATCCTGGGCCCTATTGTAGCAAATAGGGGTATACATGGATGGCGTCTTGTGCACATGTGAAAATTTGAAAATCTTGCGCCAATAGATTTTCTTGCGTGCACACCTATAGATTATGTGCGCATCACAGGTGTTGTCTATGCCGCAAAATGTAGCTTTGCGCACTGCAGTGGTAACACATAATACATGTATAAAATAGACCTGCGCGCGCTGCTGCTGCGCAGTGGTAGCACATGATGATGATACATGCACAAAATAGATCTGCACCATGCCACTTCAGTGTTGGCGCATGATAGATGCACAAGTACAAGATAGAGCTGCATTCGAGCAGATAGAGTCGCAGTTTGCTGGCCAAAGTTTGCTAGCCAAAGTTTGCTGGCCAAAGTTTGCAAGTTTGCTGGCCAAAGTTTGCTAGCCAAAGTTTGCTGGCCAAAGTTTGCAAGTTTGCTGGCCAAAGTTTGCTAGCCAAAGTTTGCTAGCAAAACCCACAAAGTTGTAGTTTACTAGAGACAATTTTGCTTGTCCAATTCAACAAGAAACTTAGTGTACTTATATTAGGACTATTAAATTTGCGCTTAATCGCTCTATTGACTATCCTTTTGTTGTGTTGATTAGCAGTGATGCAAATCTCTCAATTTATCTTAATATAAGCGTATCAAAACTGACACGTTACTTGTGTGTATGTATGTATATTGTAAGTGAACTCTATAATACTGGCAAATCAGTGTCGAAACTTATATGGGGAAATTGCAAATTTTTCTAACTATAAAAATGAAAACTCTATGGATCTGTGGACAAATTTCTTTGCTCAGGGCTCAGGCCTATGGACATGGCATGGATTCCCAAATTGCAAACTGCTTAACCAAATTATAAACTTTATTTGAAGTGGCTCAAATATTAAAATATAATGTTTTTAAGGCTTTCAATGGGCGCTCCATTTTATGATTTCATTGTTCAACCATTTAGGCCTCTCCTTGGCCAATGTACAGTGCAAAATGTATATTCACAATAAAGCCTACAAGTTTTATGACCCTATGTGCAGTGGGCTTGCAATTTGTGGTGTTGATTGAATTTTATCTTTTACTAACCAGTCTGATAGACAATTGATAAAAGATAGGGATGTTATAAAGCTGGCCTCAAATGCAATGAGTGCAAACCAAGCCTTTTTTCATCAATACTAAAACATTGCTATGCACTTTTAAATTTAGTCTGCCTTTTGTCAAAAAGACAAATTAAGCACCCTAACCTCCCTCCGCCTTTCTCCTTCCCCTATCTGACCAGATGTGTAAAAGGGGTTTTAAAATTGACTAATTTTTGGCTGTCATAAGTTTGATCCGCGTAAAGCAATTAACTTCAAACTTGAAACACGTCTTCATTGACTCACTCTTCTGTCTGAATATAAAGTTTCAACTTTATAATTGTAACTCAATCAGGACAGAATCTATAGTCTCTAAACATATGAAGTTTGCCTGCTTTACTGATGTTTGTGCCCCTCATCCAACTCATTCCCCCAGACAAAGGGTCAGGCAATAGGGCTCAATGTAAATTATAGCAAATATAGTTTTGGAATAACTTTTTATAGCCTTCTTTGCACCCCATGGAGAGGCTAGAGTACTATATATTTAGCCAGGCCTATGACAGTTTATTAAGTTTAAGTAAGAAATTTGAACTACTGTCCTACTATCTGACTGACACTTAAAGTATTCTATACCCACAATGACAAACTAACTGTAAATTCCAAGCACTTAAACTGATGCTGGTGCTTTTTAGTTATAAAATATTTGAGATTTTTGCCCACTTCTCTGGATTATTTTAGCAAAAACCATGCATTACCAATGCCTGAAAACAAGCAATCTTTTGACACCAGCTGCAAAAAGTTCGGCTAGCAAACTTCAGCTAGCAGGTTTTGGCTAACAAACTTCAGGTTTCAGCGAGCAGGTTTCAGCTAGCAAACTTCAGCTAGGAGGTTTTGGCTAGCAAACTTTGGCGAGCAGGTTTCAGCTAGCAAAATTTAGCTAGCAAGTTTTGGCTAGCAAACTTCAGCTGGCAAACTTCAGCAAGCAGGTTTCAGCTAGCAAACTTTAGCTAGGAGGTTTTGGCTAGCAAACTTCAGGTTTCAGCGAGCAGGTTTCAGCTAGCAAACTTCAGCTAGGAGGTTTTGGCTAGCAAACTTTGGCAAGCAGGTTTCAGCTAGCAAAATTTAGCTAGCAAGTTTTGGCTAGCAAACTTCAACTGGCAAACTTCAGCAAGCAGGTTTCAGCTAGCAAACTTTAGCTAGGAGGTTTTGGCTAGCAAACTTCAGCTAGCAGGTTTTGGCTAGCAAACTTCAGTAAGCAGGTTTTGGGTAGCAAACTTCAGCTAGCAGGTTTTGGCTAGCAAACTTCAACTAGGATGTTTTGGTTAGCAAACTTCAGTAAGCAGGTTTTGGCTAGCATACTTCAGCTAGCAGGTTTTGGCTAGCAAACTTCAGCTAGCAGGTTTTGGCTAGCAAACTTCAGCTAGCAGGTTTTGGCTAGCAAACTTCAGCTAGCAGGTTTTGGCTAGCAAACTTCAGCTAGCAGGTTTTGGCTAGCAAACTTCAGCTAGCAGGTTTTGGCTAGCAAACTTCAGCTAGCAGGTTTTGGCTAGCAAACTTCAGCTAGCAGGTTTCAACAAAATTCAAGTCAGCAATTGGAAAAAGAAGCAAGAGGCCCAGCAGCGGCTGAAAAGCGAGACTCAGTATGTTCAATTTTTTTGATATTTCTTTATTTATATGCAGGAGGGGCAAAAACGTAAGAAAATTCTTTTTTTATGTGCAACTGTGCACCTTTGATAAAATTTAGCTTGCGCGGCTGCGCACCTGGCAAGGCATCTACACATTTTTTAGATTCGCTGCAATAAGGCTTGTAAGGCTAGGCCTAGGCCCTACTAAAAGAACTAGAGCCTAATCTAAATCTAATGAGATGTCTAGAAATGGAATTAGGCCTAGGCCTAGTCTAGGTGCTTATCAGTGTTTAGACTTATAGGTCTAGGCCTAGTTAATGCCAATGGACCCTATTTTTACAGGCTGAAAGCTGAAACCTATTTTATAAAAGTATTTTTTGATGTTAGGCCTATCTTTTTTATTTAGGCCTAATTAACTTTTTGTCATGTTTATGATAGGAGTACATCTAGAGGTTTCAGAAGGGGGCAATTGAGACCTAGTAAAAATTAAAAAGGCAAGATCTTAAATTGAGGTTTTTATTTCTTGTATTGTAAAAGCAAATTTCACCAAAATATTCCAGAATGGAGTTTAACTCTTTGTCAAGTTGTGTAGTTTTGTAGGGTCTAAAACTAAGGGAAAGTTTTAAAGTAGAAAGCTAAAACTTAAAAACACAAATTGCATTTAATGATATGTTTAGGCCTACTTTTCTTGGCAGATAATTGTCAAAAAAAACTTTTTTAATTAGAGTATTTCATATTTATTGCAAGAGGAAAGAAGAAGTAAAAAAGAGGAAGAGAAAAAAAAGAAAGAGGAAGAAGAAAAATGTTGGCCAGAAAAGTAGGAGGAATTGGAAAGAGTAGTGATGAGAAAAGGGAAAGATAAGATGAGAAAAAAGAAACTATATAGGAAAAAGTTGAGAGGAAACAGAAAGTTGAAAGAGAGAGAAAAGATAAAAGAATAGAAAAGAGATGAAATAGAAGAAATGAAAGAAGAGAAAGGAAAGATGAGACAGCAGAGATAAGAGATGTGACAATAAAGAGAACAAAGAAAAATGAGAAAGCAGAGAAAAAACAATATGAGAAAGAAATGGAGTGAAGAGAGAGAAGATAGAATGATAGAATTGAGACAACAGGGAGAGAGGAAAAGGGAGAGAAAAGAAAAAATAGAGAGGAATCAAGAAGACAGGGAGAAAGGGGAAAGGATAAAGGAGAGATAAGAAAGTAGAGGAAGGAAAGAAAGTAAAGAAAAGTTAATTTTTAAGAAGAAAAGAAAGATGTTAGAAAGGAGAGTATATATTAGAGATAAAAGAAAAAAAGACTGGAAAAAGTAGATAGGAGAAAGGATTGAGATCAAGACAAGAGAAGAAAAAGTATAGAGATCCAAAGTAAAATACTAAAAGTGGGAAGCCACACAAGGGGGCCCATGGCCTAACATGGGGTCTCAAGCCTCTCCCCCTGCCTCCCTTTTGGATGCGCCTCTAGTTTGGGGTAGATTAATATAGTAATAGTAAGCTTAGCATTAGCAAGCTATTTATAGTAGTCTTAGTCATTCCTATTCTTGGATATTGTATTTATATTCCTAGACCTAGGCTAGTCCTTTATTGGCAAGTGGCAATTTTTGTTCATTTTTGTGTTCTACTATGGCAATTATTCCAAGTATCTCCTATATACTAAAAATGAGTTGTCTGTATATGGGTATGCGATTGATTTCAGAAAAAACGGCTCAACCGATTTTCTTCAAACTTGCACCATTCGATCAGAAATTTTTCTGGGACGGTACATGCATCTTAGCTAAGAAATTGCTCAATGTGAAAGGGATTAAATATTCGAAAAACATGCTTTCTTGCAAAGGTCAAGCAAAATTTCGACTTGAAATGCATTGTAAGAATGCTAAAGAAAAAGCTGACTGGTTGAATTCTGATTGTGATAAAGATTGCATCACAACAAGTTGAAAACAGTGCCGAAGAAATGCACACACGACTTGATTTAAATTGCGTAACCAATATTGCTAACTCAAATTAAGACTGATACTGGCTGACTGAGAAATTGATTATGTCACAACTTTCTACTTCAATTGACTTCCTGTAAGAATTGAATTATAAGGGCCACAATTCATGTTCTCCAATTGAAAAGAGATAGCCAAGATGCGAACAGAATGGAATGCTAATGTAGCGACCTGGGTTCGAATCTTAGTAGTGCAAAAGGATTTTTTTTATCAAAACACCTTAAAAACACAACAAAACTGCTAAACATAATACCTGGTAGAAGCGCAATGTCAAACATAGAAGAGCCACCATGTCAAACAAAGAAGAGCCACCATGTCAAACATAAAAGAGCCACCATGTCAGACATTAAAAAGCCACCGTATCAAACATAAAAGAGTTACCATGTAGAACATTAAAGAGCCACCATTTCAAACAGTAAAGAGCCACCATGTCAAACATAAAAGAGCCACCATTTCAAACATTAAAAAGCCACCATGTTGAACATAAAAGAGCCACCATGTAGAATATTAAAGAGCCACCATGAAGAACATTAAAGAGCCACCATGAAGAACAAATTAAAGAGCCACCATGTCAAACATTTAAGAGCCACCATGAAGAACATTAAAGAGCCACCATGTCAAACATTTAAGAGCCACCATGTCAAACATTTAAGAGCCACCATGTCAAACATATATGTGACTTTATGTCAAACTTTAAAAAGCCACCATTTCGAACATTAAATAGCCACTTTGTTAAACATTAGAGAGCCGCCGTGTCAAACATAAAAGAGCCACCAGGTTAAACATTAAAGAGCCACCATGTCAAACATTAAAGAGCCACCATTTCAAACATAAAAGAGCCATTATGTCAAACATTTAAGAGCCACCATGTCAAACATTTAAGAGCCACCAAGTCAAACATTTAAGAGCCACCATGTCAAACATTTAAGAGCCACCATGTCAAACATAAAAGAGCCATCATATCAAACATTAAAGAGCCACTTTGTCTAACATTAAAGAGCCACCATGTCAAACATTAAAGAGCCACCATGTCAAACATAAAAGAGCCACCATGTCAAACAATAAAAAGCCACTTTGTCTAACATTAAAGAGCCACCATGTCAAACATAGAAGAGCCACCATGTTAGACATTGAAAAGCACCGTATCAAACATAAAAGAGCCACCATGTCAACATAAAAGAGCCACAATGTCAACATAAAAGAGCCACCATGTCAAACAATAAAGAGCCACCATGTCAAACATAAAAGATACACAATTTCAAACGTAAAAGTAAGCGAATTTTAAAGGAGCCACTTTAATGCTAAGGAAATTGTCGCACTAGCTACTTATTGTCTGGTGGATGCTTGCTCTCTGGAAGATGCTTGCTATCTGGGGGATGCTTGCTATCTGGGGGATGCTTGCTATCTGGGGGAAGCTTGCTATCTTGGGGATGCTTGCTATCTGGGGGATGCTGGCTATCTGGGGGATGCTTGCTATCTGGGGGAAGCTTGCTATCTTAGGGATGCTTGCTATCTGGTGGATGCTAGCTATCTGGGGGATGCTTGCTATCTGGGGGATGCTTGCTGTCTTGGGATGATTTCTTTTTGCATTGCACTTCATTTAAGTATTTTGTCTGTTTTCTTTGTGATTGTGAATGCTTTTTTGGCTATATTTTTGTTACTTGTAGAGAGCAGAGATTCTATACAGATGTCCCCCAACGGGGGGCGAATATTGCTAGTCCTGATCTAATGTCCTTTATATCAAGGCAAAGGCATAAGCCATCATAACTTTGGTTTCTTGTTTTAAATTATTTTGATGCTTTTTTGTTAAGTTAAAAAAGTCACAAAGGGTTAATAGTTTGCAATCCAATATAGGATGTTGCCTAACTAATGCTTAGGAAAGATATGGCACTATATAAACTCTCAGAGATAAGTCTCAAATAGATTGTCACATTCTATCATTTTATGCATGGTATAAAAATTGGTCTTGCAGTTGCAGAGTGCCTATGTACCTTTGATTAGATTTGTATAGGCCTATGGGTTGTTTGAGTCTCTAAAATGCTACAAATGCCATTGAGCAATGCCATGTACCTATTTTAACTAGGCCAATTACCCAGTTGCCTTTTCAAAACTAGCCTTATTGATTGATATTTCTAGTGTATAAATTTGTTTTTTATTGATACCTGGGCTATCTAGCTACGTATTGAGTGAATCAAATGATGAAATTTAGCTAAAGTCCTAAAATGATGAAGTCCCATATGAAATTTAGCCAATCTACCATAGCTTCCCAACCAATCTTAGTGTCTTTCTTAATGTCCCTAGCCTATAAGTCTGTTAACTAAAAATAATTTATGTCAATCATTTGTGGCAGCAACATGTGGCTACCTTTAAAGGAGCCCTTTTATACTAAATAGTGCCACTTGCAGTTATTGTATGCATAATATAAGCTATCACTAACATTTTTACCTTGATGGCACTAGAGCAATATGGCATTGTTGCGATTCTTATAGGTCCTACTTTTTGCTAGCAGGTGGTATCTGGCTCACCATTTCAGGGCTTTGTTGATGTCAGGGACAAGGGTGATTAGTCTATTGTGATTGATAGCCAGATTGCATAGAATGAGGCTGTTCTGAAGCTCTATAAAAGGTACAATGGTTGTAGGCCCTGCAAGTCAGCCTGTCATTGGCTGAAATATATGAAAAAAAGTATTAAAATAATTTAGAATGGAAAACCAAAGTTATGCCAAATCAGGTTCCTTAGTAGTATTTCTAGTGCATAAATTTTGATTTGTCAATTCCAAGTAAGGCCTAGTCTAGCCTTGTCTATAAAGTTTGATAAGATGGTCAAGCACTAGATATTGTTGAATCTGTTGATATTTTTATATAGAAATTCTATTGTAGAAAACCAATCTACTAAAGTAATAAGAAAAACAACTTTATCATTATAAGCTATATCTAACAAGATATTGTCAATAATATTTTTTATTTTAACATGATTCCTTATACAAGTGGTATTATCAGGTGATGAGTATTAATAAGTTAAACAAAACTTTGCAAAAATAGAAGTGGATAAGAGAAAAAGGGTAAAGGCTAACAAAAGTGGTAGTGGGTAAGTGCACAGAATAAGAAAAGATAGGTCACAAAATCTTTAAATGTACTTTAGTGCCTGTTAAATAGGTTTAGGCTCTTTCATATACAATGCATCTAAAGTTAATAGCTTTCCACTATATTGACCATTGTCAATAATATTAAATTGGTCAATATGCTTGCATTGGGTACATTGGTTGCACACAAGGTGATCATATATAGTGGACACTTTAAAAAAGTTCCTTCACTCTTATATTTAGGTGTCACTCTATTTACCAATTTAAAACTGGCTTTACTTACCAGTGCACAAAATTTGTAAATGACACCAGCATGTAGTGGCTTAGTAACAATACATTTGAGGTTTTGAGTAAATTGACCAACTTTCATGGTGAAAAAGCTGATGATAATGTCAGTTTGGAGGGTCATAGGCTCTTTCATATTGTATAGGTGGTAGCACAACAATTGCCTGCACACAACTGCCTGCACAATAATGGCCTGCGGTGACAGTTGTCTATGAAGACAACTGACTGCTAGCTGAGCTTGTTGAACAACTCAGAGCACAACATCATAGTTATTATTAGTAATTAGAAGAAACTATAAAATACCAAATGAAAAAAACTGGTTTGAGTGTAATAAATTCAAAAGTATGTTAAATATATATATATTTATTAAACTGCACATGCAAAATTCTAAATTGACAGAATCTATTTGCTGCTACTACAGTACATTGGTTCACCAAGTTATTAACTTAGTTTTAATAAAAGTAAATACATATGCACAAACCTATTTCACTACCACCTGCGGCATTGTCAGGCAGTTGGTATTGAAATGTGTTTCTATAACAATATTAATATTCTGTATTTTCTGTCTAAAAACCTTTTTATCTATATCTTCCATAGCTGTATACATAATTAAAGTAGAACTTTACTATTTGTAATAATAATTTTTTGGTTTATTCAAAATATTATTACCTTTTAAAAACTATATGCATGCTTTATATATAAAGTGTTTTTTATGAGTTTGTGCATAAATTTAAGTTGTGAAAAAATTTATAATCAAGAATAGGAGGGCCTTCCATAGTCGCAACCAAGCTCTGATAAAACTTACTATTAAAGCTAAATCTCTAGATTGCATTATGGGACAATGGCAAAAGCAAGATGGCATATGCGGCATTAATTAATAGCTCACCAATGTAACCTTGCATGTATATTTTGATTGGGTAAATCTCTATTAATCTGACATTCTGCAGCACTCGAGCCCCAAACCATCCCGTGAACTCAACGTCAATCTCAAGGATCCCAAAAGCCCCATGGAGACCCGTCACAGGAAGGCGGCCTCGCCACAGCGCCGCAGGGACACCAGCAGGTCCCGGAGTCGAATCTCGCGGCCATCGCTGCCAGCCTCCGCTGCCGCCAGCTCCTCACCGGCTGGCAAAGGCGGTCGGCGCCACGGCTTTGCTGGCGGGCGGAACAGCCTGGCTGGCGGGGTGCCGAGACACCTGCGATATGATCCAAGCATTGAGCTGCGGCAGGTGCGTGCGCTTGCTGGGGGTATTGGGAGCATCCCAGGTATCCCAGGTTCTTGAGCAGCCGCACCCCATCCCAGATATCCCAGGTACTAAGCAGCCGCACCCCATCCCAGGTATCCCAGGTACTGAGCAGCCGCACCCCATCCCCAGGTGAAGGAGCGCACACGCCACCCCATCCCAGGTATCCCAGTTACTGAGCAGCTGCACCCCATCCCAGGTGTCCCAGGTACTCATCTCAGCCGCACCCCATCCCCAGGTGAAGGAGCGCACCCCATCCCAGGTATCCCAGTTACTGAGCAGCTGCACCCCATCCCAGGTATCCCAGGTTCTGAGCAGCCGCACCCATCCCAGGTATCCCAGGTACTGAGCAGCCGCACCCCATCCCAGGTATCACAGGTACTGAGCAGCCGCACCCCATCCCAGGTATCCCAGGTTCTGAGCAGCCGCACCCATCCCAGGTATCCCAGGTACTGAGCAGCCGCACCCAATCCCAGGTATCCCAGGTTCTGAGCAGCCGCACCCCATCCCAGGTATCCCAGGTTCTGAGCAGCCGCACCCCATCCCAGGTATCACAGGTACTGAGCAGCCGCACCCCATCCCAGGTATCCCAGGTACTGAGCAGCCGCACCCCATCCCAGGTATCCCAGGTACTGAGCAGCCGCACCCCATCCCCAGGTGAAGGAGCGCATCCCCATGTACACTGACTGGGCCAAGCAGGACGAGCTGTTCGAGACGACGCGACTCGACAGGCAGCGCTACGAGGCCAAGCAGGCGCAGAAGCGGCTGTCGCAGAGCCTCAACAGCAGCGTGGGAGGCAACTTGAACTCATCGCTGAACTCAAACGCCTCAGACGGCAGCTGCTTCGAGATGGAGGACGATGAGGCGGTTCTGCTGCGTCGGCAGCGCGACATCGACAAGTCGAAGAACCTGACGGCGTACGCGAACTACGTGAAGTCGGTGCCGAAGCCTCTGCGGGAGAAGGGCGACCCGCGAACTCCGAACAAGTTCGTGCGAATGTCCCGCAGAGCCTGGGACGGCTGCGTCAAGCAGTGGAAGCTGCAGCTTCATCGCTGGGATGACGCAGCCAGCAGCAGCGCTGGCATCTCGCCGCGGTCCTCGCCATCGTCCACGCCGCCGCCACCGCCTGCGAAGCTTCCGGCTGACGATGAAGACGGCGACTCTCGGACCCTCACCGCTGCACCTGCCGCCAACTCCAGCGTCCAGCCCGACGCTCTGCACAGCGGCTTGACCAGCGACGTTCAGGGACTCGCTGTGGGAGCCGCCTGTCCCAGACTCACCCGCAAGAGGTCGTCCGCCCTCACCGACTCGCCCTCCAAGAAGCTCAAGCACTGAGTTGAATGTGCTGCTCAAATACTGAGTTGAATGTGTTGCTCAAATATTGAGTTGAATGTGTTGCTCAAATATTGAGTTGAATGTACTGCTCAAATACTGAGTTGTGTGCTGCTGAGTGATGCTCAAATACTGAGTTGAATGTGCTGCTCAAATACTCAGTTGTGTGCTGCTCAGTGATGCTCAAATACTGAGTTTTGTGCTGCTGAGTGATGCTCAAATACTGAGTTGTGTGTGCTGCTGAGTGATGCTCAAATACTGAGTTGTGTGCTGCTGAGTGCTGCTCAAATACTGAGTTGTGTGCTGCTGAGTGTTGCTCAAATACTGAGTTGTGTGTGCTGCTGAGTGCTGCTCAAATACTGAGTTGTGTGCTGCTGAGTGTTGCTCAAATACTGAGTTGTGTGCTGCTGAGTGCTGCTCAAATACTGAGTTGTGTGCTGCTGAGTGATGCTTAAATACTGAGTTGTGTGCTGCTGAGTGATGCTCAAATACTGAGTTGTGTGCTGCTGAGTGATGCTCAAATACTGAGTTGTGTGCTGCTGAATGTTGCTTAAATACGGGGTTATTTTTATTCTTTTACGGTTTGCAGGTAATTTTTTGCATCATGGTGCTAACTGAAGTTTTTATTGTTTGTAATTTGTTAATTTTCGTTTTTATGTACTTCAGGCTCCATTTTGTAGGGAATTTCACGCTGGAACAGCTGTTTTTTTCATTTTTTTATTATTAATTTATTGTCAACGCATTTTGCTGTGCTGTTCGTTTCGTGTTTCGATGGTATTTTTTCTATGCATCTTGTTAGTGTTGTCTGTATTTGTCGTTTGTCCTACTATAAGTAGGTGAATAGCAATTTCCTCGTTTACAATTTCTCCATTCTGGATCTGAAGAAGTCCAATACTGCAATTATCTTTTTGTTTTTAATTTGTAAACTGTATTTACAATAATTAGTTTTTGTACATAGATCCAACTTATTAATTGTGCAATTGTAAACTAATCATGTCTAGTTGTGTCAAGGTAGTATTATTTATGTTTGTAATAAACATGCTTTGTCAGGTACTTTGCGAATGGTGTCTAAAATTAAGTGATACTTTCTGCATATTAGATTTTTTAAGCTAACAAGTTTAAAGTCATTGGAACGTAAAAAATTTCATCTCATCCTTGAGACCTCAAAACTTGTTGAATAAAAAATCGAATAGACACAAGTATCACTGCATTTTATTCACCCCTCGTAATCATTGTATATATTTTTATATTAAAAAATTATGCTTATTTTGTCGTTTTAATTGACTTTTGATTTCACTTAATTGATAGTCAGATAGGAACTGAGGTAAAAAAACAACCCATGCCTGTTACACGTCAGCGAAGTGACTTTAAATATTTGAATAATTAATTAGTTGCTATCGCAACAATCAAACAGGCTACAGTAATAATTATTTGTTTTTAAATAAGCGCTCATAGTTTCCGGATAGGGCAACTTATGTGGCATTGTTCTCACTCTAATTGCTTTCTCGTTGCCTAAGCTCATTTGAGCGACACTTACCATTTAATGTCGGGGATTTTCGGTAAAGCACAACTTTCCCCATAGACAAAGCTTTGGAACCAAATAAAAAATCCTATTTTTACTTCCACAAATTTTTATAGAAAACTTAAAACAGACGCTTTAATATAAGTAGTATTATTTGCTTATGAATCTGCCCAGGTCAGAAAAGTTTAACGGTAAACGCGTCTTGTGTGTGGCGACTTCCCAGTCCTCGGACTGATCAGCCGTAAGCAGCCTTCAGATGCGCTGCGCAATAGCTTCAGCTGAGCTGTCGGTTGCACATCTGGCCTAATTGGGGCAGGTGTAATCAATTATTATTATTTGCCTGTCAACACGTCAGCTAAAGCAACTACAAAAAATGTTTTTTAGCAACATATCGGCAGGCTAAAATATTTCTACTTGCTGCTCAAAGTTTCCGGATAAGATGATTTTTTTGGGCTTCTAAACAGTAGCCTAATGTTGTCTTAACTAACTTGAGCTACAGAACTTCTCTAGGGAATTTTCCTTGACCAATTCCGCTGACTCCTGAACATATACAAGCGCGCCAATACTCAAACACACGCTCATATAGGGTGTACAGCGTCTCCATTGACTTTCCAATCGTCAGACATGTGCACTCTCTGAGCCTTAGGGGGCTGGCCTTCATGGCTGTGATCTCTCGACAGCTCCCTGATCAGGCTGCTCAGGGAATCGAACCAGGCTTTGTGTGGCTCCTCCTGACTTAATTCCCACCTTTAGAAACTTGAAAAATTAGCAAAAAAACCTAATAAGCATTATTAACATTCAGCCATGTATCAATTTTATTAAAAGCTTGGCTTGTTTTGGCATTAAGCCAACCTATTGACAACTTTGAGCTTATTGATAAACGGAGTCAATGGCTAAGATGAGCAAAAGTTTGCTCAACCGGATAAAGGTGATAATTATAAACTCTTGTTACAAAAACTGTCATCTTACTGATTGCAAACTACAGTCGTACACGATTGAAAAGAATAACATTTCTTAATTTTGCCTGTTACACGTCAGCTCAACGGCATTAGTTCAGTATGCGACTTTGAGCAACAAAGAGCAGGCTATATAATAGTAATATTAGTAATTAATATTGCCGGCTCATAGTTTCCGGATAAGACGACATTTTTATGGCTTTCTCAACTAGTGCAACGTCGCCTTAACTAACTTGACCTACACGTGCTATTAGGATTGGTCTCATTTGTTTTTCATCACGTTGAAGTACAATTCCTATAGTGGAGTCAATGCGGCACTGGATGAGTACCATTGCACTCATTGTGCGATTGTAAACCAATCATATCAAGTTGTATCTACGACTTGTAGGTAGTAACTATTTATTTTTGTAATCAACCTGCTTTGCCAGGTACTTGAGAATGGTGTCCAAAGAATTGGAAAGTGAAAAATTTCAGCTTTTCTTTTGACTTCAAACTTGTTGAATTATAAATCAAATAGAGAAAAGTATCTGCATTTTAGACGCCCCTCGTAATCATTGTATATATATATTTTTTTAAAAATGGTGCTTATTTTGTCGTTTTAATTGACTTTTGATTTCACTTAAATAGATTGTCAGATAGTGAATAGTTGCTAGTCTTAAATTCGTATATACTAACAAAGTAAACTAACTAACGTGTATAATACTATACTAAGTAGTATTATTTGCTTATAAATCTGCCCAGGTCAAAATAGTTCAACGCGGTAAACGCGTGTCTTCTAATACTCGCGCTGCAACCCCTGGTTTGAATCGGGGGATTTTCGCGCGATTTACATGCACGAGGGCCAACCCCCAAGGCACAGAGTGTACATGTCTGACGATTAGAAAGTCTGGGCCGTTGTACACCCTGGATGAGCGTGTACGTGTATGAGTGCGCGTCTGGCATCCTGACACCCTATATTGACACTTCCTGACACCCTATATTGACACTTCCTGACACCCTATATTGACACTTCCTGACACCCTATATTGACACTTCCTGACACCCTATATTGACACTTCCTGACACCCTATATTGACACTTTCTGACACTCTATATTGACACTTCCTGACTCGCTATATTGACACTTCCTGACACCCTATATTGACACTTCCTGACACCCTATATTGACGAATCCTGACACCCTATATTGACACTTGCTGACACCCTATATTGACGAATCCTGACACCCTATATTGACACTTCCTGACACCCTATATTGACACATCCTGACACCCTATATTGACACTTCCTGACACCCTATATTGACACTTCCTGACATTCCCAACCCGTATGTACAATAACAAAAATATGCACTGTCGTAGAAGTCACGAACAACTTCCGGATAAGATGATTTTTTTGGGCTTCTAAACAGTAGCCTAATGTTGTCTTAACTAACTTGAGCTACAGAACTTCTCTAGGGAATTTTCCTTGACCAATTCCGCTGACTCCTGAACATATACAAGCGCGCCAATACTCAAACACACGCTCATATAGGGTGTACAGCGTCTCCATTGACTTTCCAATCGTCAGACATGTGCACTCTCTGAGCCTTAGGGGGCTGGCCTTCATGGCTGTGATCTCTCGACAGCTCCCTGATCAGGCTGCTCAGGGAATCGAACCAGGCTTTGTGTGGCTCCTCCTGACTTAATTCCCACCTTTAGAAACTTGAAAAATTAGCAAAAAAACCTAATAAGCATTATTAACATTCAGCCATGTATCAATTTTATTAAAAGCTTGTCTTGTTTTGGCATTAAGCCAACCTATTGACAACTTTGAGCTTATTGATAAACGGAGTCAATGGCTAAGATGAGCAAAAGTTTGCTCAACCGGATAAAGGTGATAATTATAAACTCTTGTTACAAAAACTGTCATCTTACTGATTGCAAACTACAGTCGTACACGATTGAAAAGAATAACATTTCTTAATTTTGCCTGTTACACGTCAGCTCAACGGCATTAGTTCAGTATGCGACTTTGAGCAACAAAGAGCAGGCTATATAATAGTAATATTAGTAATTAATATTGCCGGCTCATAGTTTCCGGATAAGACGACATTTTTATGGCTTTCTCAACTAGTGCAACGTCGCCTTAACTAACTTGACCTACACGTGCTATTAGGATTGGTCTCATTTGTTTTTCATCACGTTGAAGTACAATTCCTATAGTGGAGTCAATGCGGCACTGGATGAGTACCATTGCACTCATTGTGCGATTGTAAACCAATCATATCAAGTTGTATCTACGACTTGTAGGTAGTAACTATTTATTTTTGTAATCAACCTGCTTTGCCAGGTACTTGAGAATGGTGTCCAAAGAATTGGAAAGTGAAAAATTTCAGCTTTTCTTTTGACTTCAAACTTGTTGAATTATAAATCAAATAGAGAAAAGTATCTGCATTTTAGACGCCCCTCGTAATCATTGTATATATATATTTTTTTAAAAATGGTGCTTATTTTGTCGTTTTAATTGACTTTTGATTTCACTTAAATAGATTGTCAGATAGTGAATAGTTGCTAGTCTTAAATTCGTATATACTAACAAAGTAAACTAACTAACGTGTATAATACTATACTAAGTAGTATTATTTGCTTATAAATCTGCCCAGGTCAAAATAGTTCAACGCGGTAAACGCGTGTCTTCTAATACTCGCGCTGCAACCCCTGGTTTGAATCGGGGGATTTTCGCGCGATTTACATGCACGAGGGCCAACCCCCAAGGCACAGAGTGTACATGTCTGACGATTAGAAAGTCTGGGCCGTTGTACACCCTGGATGAGCGTGTACGTGTATGAGTGCGCGTCTGGCATCCTGACACCCTATATTGACACTTCCTGACACCCTATATTGACACTTCCTGACACCCTATATTGACACTTCCTGACACCCTATATTGACACTTCCTGACACCCTATATTGACACTTCCTGACACCCTATATTGACACTTTCTGACACTCTATATTGACACTTCCTGACTCGCTATATTGACACTTCCTGACACCCTATATTGACACTTCCTGACACCCTATATTGACGAATCCTGACACCCTATATTGACACTTGCTGACACCCTATATTGACGAATCCTGACACCCTATATTGACACTTCCTGACACCCTATATTGACACATCCTGACACCCTATATTGACACTTCCTGACACCCTATATTGACACTTCCTGACATTCCCAACCCGTATGTACAATAACAAAAATATGCACTGTCGTAGAAGTCACGAACAACTTCCGGATAAGATGATTTTTTTGGGCTTCTAAACAGTAGCCTAATGTTGTCTTAACTAACTTGAGCTACAGAACTTCTCTAGGGAATTTTCCTTGACCAATTCCGCTGACTCCTGAACATATACAAGCGCGCCAATACTCAAACACACGCTCATATAGGGTGTACAGCGTCTCCATTGACTTTCCAATCGTCAGACATGTGCACTCTCTGAGCCTTAGGGGGCTGGCCTTCATGGCTGTGATCTCTCGACAGCTCCCTGATCAGGCTGCTCAGGGAATCGAACCAGGCTTTGTGTGGCTCCTCCTGACTTAATTCCCACCTTTAGAAACTTGAAAAATTAGCAAAAAAACCTAATAAGCATTATTAACATTCAGCCATGTATCAATTTTATTAAAAGCTTGTCTTGTTTTGGCATTAAGCCAACCTATTGACAACTTTGAGCTTATTGATAAACGGAGTCAATGGCTAAGATGAGCAAAAGTTTGCTCAACCGGATAAAGGTGATAATTATAAACTCTTGTTACAAAAACTGTCATCTTACTGATTGCAAACTACAGTCGTACACGATTGAAAAGAATAACATTTCTTAATTTTGCCTGTTACACGTCAGCTCAACGGCATTAGTTCAGTATGCGACTTTGAGCAACAAAGAGCAGGCTATATAATAGTAATATTAGTAATTAATATTGCCGGCTCATAGTTTCCGGATAAGACGACATTTTTATGGCTTCGGTGCTCGGTGTATGGCTTCTTGCTGTTGCCGCTGTGTCTATCAATAGCCCTGCTTTCGTCTTAACTAACTTGAGCCACATTTGATGTCCTGCGGCTGCAGTGGCGAATGCAGATGTATTCTTGTGTATTTTGGGAATATAATTTCGAGTTTGCTTAGGGCCGAGTGTACCTCCTAGTATTTGTTTGTTCATGATAGTAGCAAACTTTTACAACTAGTTGCTATACTGCTACTAGAGTTACATCTCGGTTGCTATGCGGATACAGCCGTTGCTATGCTTTAAAAAATCCAGTTGCTATGCGGATGCGACCGTTGCTAAGCTAAAAAAAATCCAATTGCTATGCGGATGCAACCATTGCTGAGCTTAAAGAATCCAGTTGCTATGCGGATACAACCGTTGCTAAGCTTTAAAACACTAGTTGCTATGCGGATGCAACCGTTGCTAAGCCTAAAATCTCCAGCTGCTATGCGGATACTGATATCGTTGCTAAGGTGATTCTGGTTAAAAAAGCTTACTGTGCAGCTTAATCGATTGTTTAACTCCACGTTTCGTGTTTAACTACTTGACCCAGCCTGTTCCTTGTTCCAGCCTGGCCTTCAGTCGCAGGCGCCGGCATTAACAGTTGCTATGGCAACACGTGTATCCAAGCTACGCAGTCGTCTGCATCGCCTATTTTCCAAGGTCGGCGTGCCCGATCCCGGAGCGAGCGCCAAGTACCTGTTGGCTCACTGCATAGGCCAGCGAACGGTGAGAGGTGCACTTTTACTGGAATTCTAGGAAATGAAGCTAAGCCATGATACCCGTTGCTATGGGGCTAATAAACCTGTTGCTATGGAGCTAATAAACCTGTTGCTATGAAGCTAATGATACCCGTTGTTATAGAGCTAATGATACTCGTTTCTATGGAGCTAATAATACCCGTTGCTATGGTGCTATTGATATCCGTTGCTATCGAGCTAATGATATCTGTTGCTATCGAGCTAATGATATCCGTTGCTATGGGGCAAATGATACCAGTTGCTATAGAGCTAATGATACTCGTTTCTATGGAGCTAATGATATCCGTTGCTATCGAGCTAATGATACCCGTTGCTATGGAGCTAATGATACTCGTTTCTATGGAGCTAATGATATCCGTTGCTATCGAGCTAATGATATCCGTTGCTATGGAGCTAATGAAATCCGTTGCTATCGAGCTAATGATATCCGTTGATATGGGGCAAATGATATCCGTTGCTATGGCGCTAATGATATCCGTTGCTATCGAGCTAATGATATCCGTTGCTATGGGGCAAATGATATCCGTTGCTATGGCGCTATAGATTACAGCTGTTATATCGTGCTATAGATATGTTTTCACTATTTTTGACTAGTTTTGACTATTGTCTATGGCTATTATTTCTGAGCCATTAACCTTTCCGCGCCGGAGCTAGAAATGCAAAAGCTCCGTTCCTGCCGACATGGTCAGCTGGGCTGGCCATAGACTATAACTATAATCTTAATGAAGTTATAGGAGCAAGAGCAATTGACTCTCCCATGAAAGCTGACTGCACAAGAATCCATAAGAGCCTGTTGATTTCAACACAAGTTTTGGCCATAGACTAATGTTAGCCAGGCTGAACACTGCGCGCAAACCGATTCCTTCCCATGTGTGTTTGCTCCATAGACTCAGCAACCATAGACAATTGCTTGTTTGTCTTTTCCTCACTTTTTTCTCTAACCTTTATGTACATAACACTGGCCTGTTCACACGCGCTCCTTCGAATAAACTTTTTCTTGACCACATCATGGAGCTGAGATCCGCAGCTTTCATTTGAATCAAGTTACAATTGAAACAGACTGAAATTATGTCCGCTAGAAGACATCGTAGCAAGGGTTCCGGAACTTTTGACGGACAGTATAGCAATAGCCACTACAGCACTTTGAAATCTGCAAGCAGGCCTTTTTGAAAGAAAAAGCACTGCACCTCTTTAATACGAGTAGTGCATCATTTTATTTAAAAGTAAATCAGCTTTTAAAGCTCTGCTGACCATCCGGCAGCTTAAAGTTGAGACCCCGCTATTTCTTTTTAATACAAAAAGGAAAATTTCTGCTTCAGTTTGGCATAGACACCAACAAATGTAATTGCCGCTACGATCAAGCACTAGACTTCGACTTCCTTTACTTATAACAGTACCCATCTATTCTTATCTAATCTACCTGTCTATTCAAATTATCGAGTTCTGCATGTTTACTATTTGTTTACTCCTAGCTGACCCGGGAGCACAGTCGTTTAGAATTAACTGCCCAACAATTATCGAAGCTAACTGGCCTATGCAACAGAAGACTTCAAAGGTAACTAATCAAGTTTAAAGTTTCTCATAAAGTCATATCGTAATAATTCTCGTTAATAAAATTTTCAAGGGAGCCGCTGCAGTACATTCTTGGAGAATGGTATTTTCGCGATGTCAGTTTGGTTATGCGAGCTCCCGTGTTCATTCCCAGGCCCGAGACGGAGGTGGGTTTCCGGTACATGTAAAATCTCCATTCTGTTTGTCTTGCCTTTGCCTGTCTGTCTCTGTGTCTGTGTCTGTCTGTCTGTCTGTCTGTCTGTCTCTGTCTGTCTGTCTCTCTCTGTCTGTCTCTGTGTCTGTCTGTCTGTCTGTCTCTGTGTCTGTCTGTCTGCCTGTCTGTCTCTCTGTCTCTGTGTCTGTCTGCCTACCTGTCTGTCTGTCTCTGTGTCTGTCTGTCTGTCTGTCTGTCTGTCTGTCTGTCTCTGTGTCTGTCTGTCTGTCTGTCTGTCTGTCTGTCTGTCTGTCTGTCTGTCTCTGTCTCTGTGTCTGTCTGTCTGTCTGTCTGTCTGTCTGCCTGCCTGTCTGTCTGTCTCTGTGTCTGTCTGTCTGTCTGTCTGCCTATCTGTCTGTCTCTGTCTGTCTGTCTGTCTGTCTGTCTGTCTGCCTGTCTGTCTGTCTGTCTGTCTGTCTGTCTGTCTGTCTGTCTGTCTGTCTGTCTGTCTGTCTGTCTGTGTTACCATCAGCCAGAGTGTCTGCCCCATCCCCGCAGAAGCTGGTAGACCTGGCAAAGCAGTGCTGGTCCGCAGTCGGAGCTTCATCATCGCATCCGCACAGCCTCTCCCGCCCTCGCCTGTTCAGCGAGGTGTGCACCGGCTCCGGTGCCGTGTCCGTCTGTCTGCTTCGCGACCTTCCGCAGGTCAGCAAAACGTTTTCCAATGTTATTGCAACAGTTTTTCCCTTCTAAGACAAAACTGCAGAAGCTTCTTTAGTGTCGCCGTCAATGTTGCCCTTCTAATTTCCTGGGGAATTTCTCTTCTTTGAACGGCCTTGATTAAAAAAGCGCCTACAAAGAAAAACGGCTTCTTGGCTTTGACTTGCTTTTGCTACCTAATGATGAGGAAATTGGACACCCGGTTACCTGAGTCTGGCAATTAGCTGGCTAACTTTGATATCATATTAGTTACTATCTGTGCTGACAGTGTCTCCCAGAATTGATCAGTTATCTTAACTCAATATTGAAATTATCCTAAATGGCCGATGCGATTATCCTAAATCACTACAGCTTATCTTAAACTCACTAATGAGATTATCCTAAATCACTACAGCTTATCTTAAACTCACTAATGAGATTATCCTAAATCACTAATGAGATCATCCTAAATCACTAATGATATTATCGTAAATCACTAATGAGATTATCCCAAATCACTAATGAGATTATCCCAAATCACTAATGAGATGATCCCAAATCACTAATGAGATCATCCTAAATCACTAATGAGATCATCCTAAATCACTAATGAGATTATCCCAAATCACTAATGAGATTATCCTAAATCACTAATGAGATCATCCTAAATCACTAATGAGATTATCGTAAATCACTAATGAGATCATCCTAAATCACTAATGATATTATCGTAAATCACTAATGAGATCATCCTTAATCACTAATGAGATCATCCTAAATCACTAATGAGATTATCCCAAATCACTAATGAGATTATCCTAAATCACTAATGAGATTATCCCAAATCACTAATGAGATGATCCCAAATCACTAATGAGATTATCCCAAATCACTAATGAGATGATCCCAAATCACTAATGAGATTATCCCAAATCACTAATGAGATTATCCTAAATCACTAATGAGATTATCCCAAATCACTAATGAGATGATCCCAAATTATTAATGAGATTATCTTTAATCACTAATGAGATTATCCTTAATCACTAATGAGATTATCCCAAATCACTAATGAGATGATCCTAAATCAATAATGAAATTATCTTTAATCACTAATGCGATTATCTTTAATCACTAATGAGATTATCTTTAATCACTAATGAGATTATCCTTAATCACTAATGAGATTATCCCAAAACCGGCACAATTCAGGCGCACTGCCTGGCCATTGAGCTTCTGCCCGAAGCTTGCCATCTGACCTGGGAGAATTGCCATCGCAACGGCGTCTCTAATCGGCTTCATTTGATTAACGCGTCCCTAGCAACGCCCGGGTTACTAGGACGCGCTCCGCCACTTTCGCTAATAGTTGCTAATCCACCCTACGTACCGGAACTCGATATGCGACAATTGCAACCGGAAGTGACCTTCGAATCGCCCGTTGCTTTGCGCGGCGGCGGCATCGGCGGTTTGGGAGTCATTGTTCAGCTCATGGACTTCGCCGATGCCCGATTAGCAACTGGCGGGTGAGTCATTTGGATTGGCTGGGTCGTAAAGCGTATGGTAGCTTTTGAGGTCATGAAGTCGTAGGCTGAAAAGTAGCTTTCAGTCAATTCTATGGGGTTCATACAGATAGGTCATGAAAATTTTGGTCATTGATATTGGTCATAACAAATATGGTCATTGTTGTTACTCTTAACAAATTTGGTCATTCATGTTGGTCATAACAGTTGGGGTCATTATTATTGATCATATAAAATTGGTCATTGATATTGATGGTAAGAATTAGGGTCATTAATATTAGTCATAACAATTGGAGTCATTATTATTGGTTATTGATATTGATAGTAAGAATTAAGGTCATTAATATTAGTCATAACCACTGGGGTCATTATTATTGGTCATTGATATTTATGGTCATAGGTGGTCATGAAGAAATGGGTTCATTAATATTGGTCATAACAATTGGGGTCATTATTGGTAATTGATATTGATAGTAAGAATTAAGTCATTAACATTGGTCATAACAATAGGCTCATTATTTTTGGTCAATAATATTGATGGTAAGAATTAGGTTCATTAATATCGGTCATAACAATAGGGGTCATTATTATTGGTCATTAATATTGATGGTAAGAATTAGGTTTATTAATATCGGTAATAACAATAGGGGTCATTATTATTGGTCATTAATATTGATGGTAAGAATTAGGTTCATTAATATTGGTCATAACAATAGGGGTCATTATTATTGGTCATTGATAATGATGGTAAGAATAAGGTTCATTAATATTGGCCATTAAAATTGGGGTCATTATTATTGGTTATTGATATTGATAATAAGAATTAGGTTCATTAATATTGGTCATAATAATTAGGGTCATTGTTATTGGTCATTGATATTGATAGTAAAAATTAGGGTCATTAATATTGGTCATTACAATTAGGGTCATTGTTACTGGTCATTGATATTGATAGTAAGAATTAGGGTCATTAATTTTGGTCATAACTACCGTGGTCAATGATATTGGTCATATTATGGTCATTATAATTAATGATCACTTCATTCGCTATTGCAGCGTATAATTTCGTGGTTATTAGTTGAAGAATGTTTGATATATGAGTGTTAATTTTTTATTTTAAGGTGGCTGGCATTCGAAATGGACTCAAGTCATGGTCAACTGTTGAGAGATCGGTTCCAAAATCGAGGCTCGTTACGCCTGGATCGCATCGAATCGGACTTTGCTGATAAAGAGAGATTCTGCTTGTACAGGAAATTGTAAATTCTTTATTGTTATCGTTGTTTGGTAATTATAAATATACTGCATGCTAATGCTAGGCCTTTTTTATTTGAAACCTTAAACAAAAATTGCATTGGCTTGGTTTGTTTTTTAATTGCTTTTTTCACAGAAATTATCTCCTGTAAAACTTGGTCATTTGCAGGCTTGCGTTGGTCATGCACTGATTTAGTCACCAGTCATGTTGGTCATGTACTAAGTTGGTCATGTACTGAGTTGGTCATGTACTGTGTTGGTCATGTACTTAGTTGATCATGAACTGAGTTGGTCATGAACTGAGTTGGTCATGCACTGTGTTGGTCATGTACTTAGTTGATCATGAACTGAGTTGGTCATGAACTGAGTTGGTTATGTACTTAGTTGGTTATGCACTGAGTTGCTCATGCACTGAGTTGCTCATGTACTGAGTTGCTCATGTACTGAGTTAGTCATGAACTGAGTTTGTTATATGCATTGAGACGTCCCAGTCCATTAGGGATTAATAAAGAGAGTTGCTCTGTTACTAATCTTACTCATTGATCGCTAAGTAAGTTGCAGAGTTGCTTCACTCTGTTCCCGATAATGCACTCTTTTCTCAGAATTGGGATGCAGAAAAATGGGCAATAGATATTAATATATACATGTATTCGGTCTGTATCGATCGATAGTGGTGGTTTCTTTCAGAGTCTGTCTCCCTCTGTCTGTGTGCGCTGGCTGCCTCGAGGTAGGCTGGTGCATGTATGTATATTCGGCGGATTATTAAGCAATAAAAGATAACTCATAAAATTTTGGAATCTGTTTTTTACTAAGGTTAAATGGTGGTGGTTACAATCAATATATATACATGACATTTACAGACTTGCGTCGCTATGCAAACGTAAGCTGTCCTCATCTCAGTTTCTCATGCACTCAAGCCTGGCCTCATCTCAGTTTCTCATGCTCTCAAAACTGTTCTCATCTCAGTTTCTCATGCTCTCAAACCTGGCCTCATTTCAGTTTCTCATGCCCTCAAACCTGGTCTCATCTCAGTTTCTCATGCTCTCAAAACTGTCCTCATCTCAGTTTCTCATGCCCTCAAACCTGACCTTATATCAGTTTCTAATCCCCGTAAACCTGGAATTATATCAGTTTCTCATCACAGAATATTCTGTAGTTTCTCATATTCAGTTGCTTACAAGTACATGCATGAGTTTCTAACAACGTACAAACGCATTAAGAGCCTATATGCACATGTACCTGATAAGCATCTCAGAA